>JAHRHZ010000273.1:5262999-5284120 GCA_024137785.1 Ginglymostoma cirratum | reverse complement strand
TTGACCTGCTGTGTTCATCCAGCCCCATGCTTGTTATCTCGGCATTTCTTTCTAACGCTAGATACTATTTATGTTTGAGGCACTGGGAAGGTCCAATAATTGAACAGGCACTATTGTACTTTGGCAGTAAAATCTTAGATGGTGGCCTTTCCCCACCGCCTTGGGAGCGGCTGTCCCTAGCTCTTGTGCATCCCTCAGCATGTAGTCCTGGACCTTGAGATAGGCTAGTTGACAATGCTCAGTCAAAGTCAACTCTTTGCACTGGAAGATGAATAGGTTTTGGGCAGACCAAGAAGGTCTCACACTAAGTTGATGGTCCTACAGGCGTTTGTCTCGATGCGCTTTCCAGGGAACAGACCATAGAGCACAGAGTCCAACATCATGGAGCTGCTTGGGATAAACTTGCATTATTATTTGACGAATCCTTATGTATGATTACAAGTTTTCAGCAAAGAAGAGTGTAACACTAACGTGCCTCAATTGTGTGTGTGCTTTAAAGTAATGTGGATAACTATATTTTAATGTGCTTTTGATAAGTATTACGTACTTCTTTATTGAAATTAACATTATGCATCTCGAGAAGGCACAAAGTTGTTAATTGGAAGCGAACTGCAATTTCTAAAATGAGATCCACTGCCCATAAAGTGTACAAATAGGTTAGAGATAAGTGCTCAGCTTCATTTTCTGAATAGCTGATATTTCCTGCTGGGAAAGAACAATTGGAAAAAATGGCTGACTGATATTTTTGATGCTGAAAGGAAAGCTGTGATGTGCTAAAGCTAGTTCTTAAAGTGCTCTTTATTGAAACTCCTGCAGCTTTGGCCACTAGAGATTCGAGGTGTTGAGAGTTATGAATCTATGTCTGGATAAGAGCCGATTTTAGTAATGCAAAAGCAAGCTTCAGTGCACGGCCGTTGCTTTCCTGTGATGCAAATTAGTGTAGCATCAAACAAAAAAAGTGACTTTAAAGGGTTAGTCATTTCAAAACTTTCTATGTGGGAAGCATTTCTCTTGGACATCCATACCATCAGGAAGTGAACTTACTTTGAATAAGTGCTTTTTATCATGAGTAATCACCATTCTGCAAAATGAATAAACCAGACAGTCTCTCTGGGCTGCGATCCATTATGGTAATGAAACCCTTTGATGAATAAGGAGAAGTATTTTGAAGGGATGCACTTGGTATACAAGTACCCTTTTTTAAGTGCCTTTGATCTTTCCAGGCTGACACATCCTCCTAAGTGATCTGGTTACAATGGTGAATGACTTTATATAATTGAGTTGTTGAATTTTAGCATATCCTCAAGATATGAGCCTGTATGAGTTGGCAACTATTGAGGTGGAGCTTGACTTTATTTCTTTAAACGTTTTCACCCTTGGTGAAGCCTTAGATTCTCTACGTGATTATAGGAGTACTATATCAGACCCTCTGAAATGTGATTAACTTTTACTGTCCTTTGGATAATTAGTGATGGGCAATAAATGCAAGCCTAATCAGTGATGCCCATAATTGTACGTAAAAATAACTTCAAAGCACATGCTCTGTGGCTTGTAAAATACATACCTGTCTACAGGATTTCTGCCATTTGCTGCTGTCCTTAAACTAAGTAATTTGAAGTGGACCATCCTTCCTGTTTTGAAACTTTTCCATGCTTATACTCCAAGCAAAATCACAAGTGAAATATGCTACTCTGGTTTTTTTTCACGTATTCTACTATTAATCAACGCGATTCATGATTTAACCACAATCCTACTGATGCAGCACTTTTCTTGTAAAATAATTCTCCAGACTAAATGATATGATAAATTGTTGGCAGCATTGCTGAAAGCAATATTTTGAACTGTTTTTGAAAAATGTCCAATCCTGTTAGTCATCGAACTTTTGAAGGTCTTATCCTGGATGATTCTGTTAATGATTAGGTTCCCTGTGTGCTTTTGAGAGGTTTTAGTACTGGAATGATTTGGAGTCTGCTGTTATCTGTAACCCTTCCCCATCAATACATTTGGAAAATTAGTCCGTCATGTGATAGGATGAAATAGTGTAATAGTACAAATGTTGAGAGATGTTGTAGTTCTAGCAAGCTATATACCCAGTGTTCTCTTTTTATTAGATAACAAGGTGTAGAGCTGGATGAACACAGCAGGCCAAGCAGCATCAGAGAAGCAGGAAAGCTTTCAGGTCTATGAATATGTTTATATTTGTTTAGTTCTAATAAAATAAATGAAGAAGGGTCCAGACCTGAAACATCAGCTTTCCTGCTCCTCTGATGCTGCTTGGCCGGCTGTGTTCATCCAGCTCTACACCTTGTTATCTCTGATAGTTGAGCAGTCCATTTCAGAATTCTTGCCTGAGCAGGTAGGTTAGTTATTTTGTATTTTGTCCTGTTTCCCTTTGACAGGCTTGCTGGCGAGCTGGCTTCAAGCACGCACCAGAAAAATCTTTTCTCTTTCTTAACATGTAATGCAAGAGAAACTAATGGTTCTTCTCAAAGCGCACTAGTCTTACAACTGAGGATGTGCAGGCCATTATCACTCTCAGATGTTGAAGCTCAGTTTTAACCCCATGTCCCTGTGTATTCTTGTAAAGGGCAGACCCAAAACACATTTCTCACCCAGAGTACTGTTTTCTCTCCCAATATTTTCACAGTTTTAAATAACTCCTAGGAGATTACAGTTCAGTCTGTAGTGTACATTTCCGTCTTAAATCTCTCCCATTGAAGTTTCTTTTGACACCTTGTCAGGTGTGACATTCCAGGGCGTATCTCCAGACAGCTACTGAATTTACAAACTCAGTAATTTTGGCTGCATCTACCCTCTTCTAAAAACACATATTGAACTTGTAATTCTATATGTCCAATGATGATCCAGAGTTATGACCCATGGTTGTGACACTGCAGTCTTTTTCAGATAATCTTCTAAATTCTTTTCTTGGATGCCTCGATTGAACTGCCTCGACCACACTTTCAAGTCGTGCATTCTTGATTCTAGGTGTTGCGTTTCTTTTTTGTTTGACAGATACTTAAATTTGTGCTCTCCACTTCTTGATTCTTCCACAGATGGGAACATTTCTACCTATATCTACTCAGTCCAAACCCCGCATGATTTTAAATGCCTCCATTAAATTTCCTCCCAAGCTTCTCCAAAGAGAAGTCTGAACAACTTCTGAAGAAGGGTCTAGGCCCGAAACGTCAGCCTTCCTGCTCCTCTGATGCTGCTTGGCCTGCTGTGTTCATCCAGCTCTACACCTTGTTATCTCAGATTCTCCAGCATCTGCAGTTCCTACTATCCCTGAACTTCTCCATTCTGTTTCTGAAATTGATGTTCCTCATTACTGGAAACATTTACATAAGTCTTTCCTAAACACTCTGTAAGGCTTTTAAATACTTCCAAAAGTGTACTGCTTAGAAATGGGCATAATATTCTAATTGAGGCTGAACCAGTGTTTTACACAGCTTTAACATTGTATGTACTAGTGTAGAAGTCTGGTTTCTAATAAATTTTCAGTCAAAAAGTATTGATTTTTACATGAATAACATTTCAGAGGGGTTCAAATCCACTTCTCCTATCAAAGTTAACAGGTTGAAGACTTTGGTTTGTTTGTTTCAACCCTCCCTCCATAAGCAGCATAAAAGAAGCCAAAGGTATGTGCATAGATACTAGGAGCAGAACAAGCTGCATTCAGTGATGTTCTGTTGTCGTATAATGCAAGTTTAAATTAACGTACACTTGACTTTAGCAGTGACCAGGAAGTCAATATAAAGAGTATTATTTTGTGTTGGCTGAAAGTTTAGGTTTGAATATTTTGGCCAAAAGTGAGGCTTGACCTTTGCATGAGAGTGACAGTTTTCTTAAGAATAGACAGTAACTTCCGTGCTTTTGTATTCTGTGTTCTTATTGATAAAGTCAAGACTGCTGTATGCTTTATTAATATTGTTCTCAATCTGTCCTGCACCTTCAATAATTTATATACATATAGACCCAGGTCCCTTTGCTCCTATACTCCCATCTGGAATTGGACCTTTTTATTTCACCTGTTTGCGCTCATCCTCCCAAAATGCATCAGTTTGCACTTCTGTGCATTCAATTTAATCTGCAACCTGTCTGTCCTTTAGAAGATTTATAGACTGCTGTAGAGTTCACAGTACTTCCAAGTTTTGTATCATCTGCAAATTTTAAAGTTGTGCCATTGTCACCATTGTCCAAGTCACTAACAATATATGTAGGATATATATACTTACTGATTATTTATTTATATATATCTATCTCAGGCAGAGTGGAGTACTAACATGCTCCAAACTGATAAACGACTATTCATCACTTCTCTTTCCTGTTACTCTAATTTTATATCCATGTTGCTGCTGTCCTTGTATTCCATGAGTTCTAATATTTCTCTCAAGTCTGTTGTGCACCACTGTATCAGGTGAAGTTTGGAAGTATATTCACACCGTATCAACAGCATTATCCTCATCAACTCTGTCTGTTAGTTCTTCAAAAACATCCAAGTTAAACTGAACATTATTTGCGCTTAAGAACATCCATGCTGGCATTCCTTACTTAACGCGTATTTATCCAAGTCACAATGAATTTTGCCCTGAATTATTATTTCTGTAAACCTCACCACCATTGAAGGTAAACTGACTGGCGCGTAGTTATAGAGTCATACAGCACAGAAATAGACCCTTTGGTCCAACCAGTCCATGCCGAACATAATCGCAAACTAAACTAGTCCCACCTGCCTGCTCATGGTCCATATCCCTCCGAACCTTTCCTATTCATGGACTTATCCAAATGTCTTTTAAATGTTGTAACTGTGTGCACATCCACCACTTCCTCAGGAAGTTCATTCCACACACAAACCATCCTCTGTGTAAAAATTTGCCCCCCATGTCTTATTTAAATCTCTCTCCTCGCACCTTAAAAATGTGCCCCCTCGTCTTGAAATCCCCATCTTAGGGAAAAGACAACTACCATTAAGTCTATCTATACTCATTATTTTATAAACTTCTACACGGTCGCCCCTCAACCTCCTACATTCCAGCAAAGAAAGTCCCAGTCTATCCAGCCTTTCTTTATAACTCAAACCTTCCATACCCGGCAACATCTTGGTTAATCTCTTCGGAACCACCTCCAGCTTAATAATCTCTATAGGTTGTAACATTTGCAGTTCTCCAGTTCAGTTACACCATCCTGAATGCAGGTATGATTGGAAAATTATAACCAGTGCCTCTGAAATTTCCTTTTTTGCTCTTTTTGATGCATCTTCTCTGGTCCTGGTGTCTTATTCAACTTTAAGTACAGACAGCCAACCCAATACCACCACCTTACCAATTTTGAATCCTTCAAGTGCCTGAGCTGCCTCCTCCTTCATCACGACAAGTACAAAGCATTTATTTAAAATGTCAGTCATGTTCCCTGCCTACATATGTAAACCCTCTTTCTGGTCCCTAGTCAATCTCACGTCTCCATTTGAGATAACAAGGTGTAGAGCTGGATGAACATGGCAGGCCAAGCAGCATCAGAGGAGCAGGAAGGCTGACGTTTTGGACCTAGACCTCAGATTCTCCAGCATCTGCAGTTCCTACTATCACTTCTCCATTTACCATTTTTTAAATTATTTGTTTTCCTGCAGAAAACTATTTTCATACTCTGTCTCTGCTTCTCTTATTTGCTTCTACATCTCCTTTCTGAATCCTCCGTATTTGGCCTTGTTCAATGTTGTATTACGTACCTGACATTTATCCAAGGTTATCCATTTTATTCCCTGTACGTTGTTACCAAGGGAACTCTGGAATTGTTCGCCTGCCTTTCCCTTTCATTAGAATATACTCAACTGATTCTGAAATTTCTCTTCTTTAAAGGCAGCCCATCGTTCAGGTACAGTCTTGCCAGCTAAGTGTTAGAACGTAGAACATTACAGCGCAGTACAGGCCCTTCGGCCCTCGATGTTGCGCCGACCTGTGAAACCAATCTGAAGCCCATCTAACCTACACTATTCCCTTATCATCCATATGTTTATCCAACGACCATTTAAATGCCCTTAAAGTTGGCGAGTCTATAACTGCTGCAGGCAAGGCATTCCATGCCCTTACTACTCTCTGAGTAAAGAATCTACCTCTGACATCTGTCCTATATCTATCACCCCTCAATTTAAAGCTATGTCCCCTCGTGCTAGCCATCACTATCCGAGGAAAAAGGCTCTCACAGTCCACCCTATCCTATCCTCTGATCACCTTGTATGTATCTATTAAGTCACCTCTTAACCTTCTTCTCTCTAACGAAAACAGCCTTAAGTCCCTCAGCCTTTCCTCATAAGACCTTTCCTCCATACCAGGCAACATCCTGGTAAATCTCCTCTGCCCCCTTTCCAATGCTTCCACATCCTTCCTATAATGCGGTGACCAGAACTGTATGCAATACTCCAAGTGCGGCCGCACCAGAGTTTTGTACAGCTGCAACATGACCTCACAGCTCCGAAACTCAATCCCTCTACCAATAAAACCTAACACACCGTACGCCTTCTTAACAACCCTATCAACCTGGGTGGCAAATTTCAGGGATCTATGCACATGGACACCGAGATCTTTCTGCTCGTCCACACTACCAAGAATCTTACCATTAGCCCAGTACTCTGTATTCCTGTTACTCCTTCCAAAGTGAATCACCTCACACTTTTCTGCATTAAACTCCAGTTGCCACCTCTCAGCCCAGCTCTGCAGTTTATCTATGTCCCCCTGTAACCTGCAACATCCTTCCGCACTATCCGCAACTCCACCGACTTTAGTGTCATCCGCAAATTTACTAACCCATCCTTCTACGCCCTCATCCAGCTCATTTATAAAAATGACAAACAGCAGTGGCCCCAAAACAGATCCTTGCGGTACACCACTAGTAACTGAACTCCAGGATGAACATTTCCATCAACCAGCACCCTCTGTCTTTTTACAACCAGCCAATTTCTGATCCAAACTGCTAAATCACCCTCAATGCCATGTCTCTGAATTTTCTGCAATAGCCTAACATGGGGAACCCAATCAAATGCTTTACTGAAATCCATATACACCACATCACCCACTTTACCCTCATCCACCTGTTTAGTCACCTTCTCAAAGAACTCAATAAGGTTTGTGAGACACGACCTACCCTTCACAAAACCGTGTTGACTATCCCTAATCAAATTATTCCTTTCTAGATGATTATAATTCCTATCTCTTATATCCTTTCCAACACTTTACCCACAACTGAAGTAAGGCTCACTGGTCTATAATTACCAGGGTGATCTCTACTCCCCTTCTTGAACAAGGGGACAACATTTGCTATCCTCCAGTCTTCTGGCACTATTCCTGTAGACAATGATGACATAAAGATCAAAGCCAAAGGCTCTGCAATCTCCTCCCTAGCTTCCCAGAGAATCCTAGGATAGATCCCATCCGGCCCAGGGGTTTGATTCCATTTTCTCTGGGATAAATCTATTCTTACTCCCAATGAAGTTGGCTTCCCTTTTTTACTCTCTCTTTGGATTGTCCCTTTGTCCTTTTCCATAGCCAACCTAAACCTGAATAACAATGGTCATTGTCCCCTATATTGTCTTCTATTGACACTTGATCCACTTGACCTAACTCATTCCCAAGTATCGGGTCTTGCAATGTCTCCTTTCTTGTTGGATAAGAAGACCGTAAGATGTAGGAGCAAAAATGGGCCATTCAGATTGAGTCTGCTCTGCCTTTCGATGAAATCATGACTGATCCTGTTTCTCACTGTTCACTGACATGGAAGGCCATAGTACAGTACTATTTTGAAGAAAAGCAGGTGAGTTAACTTCTGTGTCTTGACTGATTATTTATCCCTCTTTCAACACCTTTCTAAAAAATTCATTCATGGTATGAGGGTATTGCTTGCAAGGCCAGCATTTATTGCCAATCCCAAATTGCTCAGAGGGCAGTTAAGAGTCAACCACATTGCTGTGCATCTTGAATCACATGCCAGCTAGACCAGGTAAGGCTAACAGATTTCCTTCCTTTTAAAGGATATTAGTGAACCAGATAGGTTTTTCCAATAATTGATAACAGATTCACGGTCATCATTAGACTCTTAATTCCAGATTTTCATTGAATTCAAATGCCCCCATTTGTTGTGGTGGAATTCGAATCCAGGACCCCAGAACATTACCTAGGTCTCCAGATTAACAGTGTAGGGATAATACAGCTAGGCCATTGCCTCCACTGTAAAAAAAATTTCTAGTTGTTATCACATTGCTGTTTGTGGGAGTTTGCTACATGCATTTTGGCTGCATCATTTCGCGCATTCTAATCGTGACTACGCTTCAATGCACTTCATGGGCTGCAAAACACTTTGAGACACTGTGGTTATGAGGAATGCTTTATAAATGCAAGCCTTTCTTGCTTAGCAATAGAGCCAGGCACTGACAGATATGTCATAACTATGGTCCAGCTTCAGAAGTTAGTGCAGTAAAATAATATTTATCCTGTCTTTCTAAAGTGGAAATGTGTCTCTATCCCCTTGCTAAGATATCTCCTTTGACCAGCTAAAGTATAAGCAGTAATAGGATGAATTTTTACTTGCTGAAAAAACACATTTCATTAAAACCAACTCAATTGTCCATTGCAGTTTTAGACCTATTATTAATCATTCTGTTCTGTCATAACAAGGAATTCCAAAGAATTCATTCAGGAATATGAAAGTAGTTCTGCTGAATATTCATTGCTATTGATTGAGGTGGTAATACTGGTGGGCAGAATGCTTTTTAGACTGCTTATCTTATTTGTTGATAAGCAATTTTTTTGAGGCTTGTAAGGTAAAAGCATATCCGAGCTTTCAGTTGAATCAGTAATTTAGATCTGTCTGTCGATGACTTAGCAGTTTGTGGTTGTAGTTTTCTTTGTATGAAGCCTGTGGGAATGAGTTAGATGTCCATGTGGAATATGATGCATACAGTTTGATGAGTTGCATTTTGATATAAGATGTCGGAAATGGGAGTAGAAATAGATCATTAAACCTATTGAGCTTGCTTTGCTATTCAAAAGGTTCATGGCTGATCATCTATCTCCATATCCCTTGATGTCCTCAATATCCAGAAATCTGTCTTGAATTTGTTTAATGATTGACCCTCCACAGCCATCCAAGGAAAAGAATTCCAAAGAATGACTGCCTTCTCAGTGAAGACACTCTTGCTCATATCTGTCTGAAATGGTCCACTCCTTATTCTGAATGTGTCTGTCTGTTCAAGATTCTCAGGCCAGGGGAAACATTCTATTCGTATCCATTCTGTCATGCTGTGTAATTTTTAAGTTTCAAAGAGATCATCTCTCATTCTTAGAAACTGCAGCTTTCGGAGCCTCAGTTCTCCTCCAGTTGTTAGTGAGAGAGATAGTATCAGACACACAGTTTATGAGTAAAAGATTGAAGGTTCACGCCATTGATGAAGATGTACTAAACAAACCTAAGATGCTGTTAAATCTTTAATCAGTTAGAAGGTTTTAAGTGAGTAATATGTATATGTAAATCCACGAATTCTTTTCAAGCCATGGTCCTGAGAGAACTAAAGGTTTAATCAGTGTAAAGAAGAGGTGACATTTTAGGTCAGACAATGCATGTTAGGTGTGAGACCTTGTTTAGAATCTGTTTTAGTTTGGAGTCAGATTGGTTTTATTTCTAAAGGAGGAATTTATAAAATGCCATATTGACTGTCTATAAATTGTGTGCTTTTTGAACAAAACAGAATGTATTTGCAAATACAAATTCACCCTTTAGATTCTCGTGGGAGTGTGAGCGTGTGTGTGAGAGAGAGAAAACCTGTTGGACTATAACCTGGTGTCATGTGATTTCTAACCTTGTCCACCCCAGTCCAACACTGGCATCTCCACATTACAGAAACTGTAGATCAAACTTGACCAACCTTTCCACAAGGCAGGAGAAGGGGCTACAATTCATTTTCCTCTGGGTGAGTGTTTGTTGGAGGTGGATCTGGAAGTACTGAAATTTAATAACAGGATCTTTACCTTTTTTTCAAAACTCAAATTTCCCACTTTTTAGCTGGCTAGTTTACAGGTTGGTTGGCTGCTAGGCAGCAGTAGAAGGGTACAAACAGGACCTAGCAATGTGAAACACCTATAGCGTGGAAAGCTTTTGGCTTCAATTTGCAGATATCCTGATTGAGGTTAGATGTGTGAGACAGTTTTCTTGGAGCAAAGAGTTAATTCAGAAAAGTGAAAGTAGGTTATCTCAGTGAAAGGTTTTAGTTTGAAAGTCCAGTCCTGAAGTTGGTTAGGACCCTGAGGGGGTTATTTGAAACAGAGCAAGTCTAAGCTCTGTTGTGTGAATAGTCCAAACAAGAGACTATCAGATACTCAAGATGGGGAATTGAAAGTATCGGTTCAGTCAAATCTATAGATGTGATAGCGAATGGAATTCTTTCTGATGCTCGAACAATGTAAAATGTGTTGTTAGGATATCGTAGTTTTACTGTTTCAAAATGTGTTATATGTAAATAATTTGGTTTGTTTCATTTTATCATTTTTTATTTTTAAAGCATTGCACGCTAGTTTCAGTGTAAGACCATCTACATTTAAAAGTATGATCTATATGACCCTCTGCTATGAATCCCCTGCCCAATTCTGTCATTTGCCTGAGCCAAAAGAACTTGTCACTGTGTCTTAACACTTGGAAAGCTGTTGGAAAATGCATCTTGTTGCTCCTGATGTCCAGAAAGACTTTGCTCAACTTCTTGCATGATTCTCCCAGATTTCTCACTGTAGCCCCTATCATTCAGGACCCTATAACATTTGGTCATTGCTGTTTTGTGTAATAGCGTGTTAAAAAAAATGTAATGGACATTTGGGAAATAACAACATCAAAATATTTCAAATAATTTATTATTTTTGGTAGGTTAACCGTTTATAATTTTATGGAAATTTAATTTCTTTCTGAACAGGGTAAAAAATGTCTGTAAATGGGTGAACATAAGAACATGAGAACTAGGAGCAGGAGTAGGCCATCTGGCCCCTCGAGCCTGCCCTACCATTTAATAATATCATGGCTGATCTTTTTGAGACTCAGCTTCACTTGCCCGCCCACTCACCATAACCCTTAATTCCTTTACTGTTCAAAAATTTATCTAGCCTTGCCTTAAAAGCATTCAGCGAGATAGCTTCAACCGCTTCACTGGGCAGGGAATTCCACAGATTCACAACCCTTTGGGTGAAGAAGTTCCTCCTGACCTTAGTCCTACATCTGTTTCCCTTTATTTTGAGGCGATGCCCTGTAGTCCTAGTTTCACCTGATAGCGGAAACAACCTCCCTGCCTCCACTTTATCTATTCCCTTCATAATCTTATATGTTTCTATAAGATCTCCCCTCGTTCTTCTGAATTCCAATGAGTATAATCCCAGTCTACTCAGTCTTTCCTCATAATCCAACCCTCTCGACTCTGGAATCAATCGAGTGAATCTCCTCTGCACCCCCTCCAGTGCTAGTATATCCCTTCTCAAGTAAGGAGACCAAAACTGCACACAGTACTCCTGGTGTGGCCTCACCAGGACTCTATACAGCTGCAGCATAGCCACCCTGTTTTTAAACTCCATCCCTCGAGCAATGGCAGACAAAATTCTATTTGCCTTTATAATTACCGGCTGCACCTGCAATCCTACTTTTAGCGATTCATGCACAAGGACACCCAAGTCCCTCTGCACAGCAGCGTGCTGCAATTTTTTACCATTTAAAACATAGTCCATTTTGCTGTTACTCCTACCAAAATGGATGACCTCACACTTATCAACATTGTAATCCATCTGCCAGACCTTTGCCCACTCACTTAGACTATCTATATCCCTCTGCAGACTTTCAGTGTCTTCTGCACACTTTGCTCTACCACTCATCTTAGTGTCATCTGCAAATTTTGACACACCACACTTAGTCCCCAACTCCAAATCATCTATGTAAATTGTAAACAATTGCGGTCTCAACACTGATCCCTGAGGCACATCACTAACCACTGATCGTCAACCAGAAAAACACCCATTTACCCCATTCAGTTATTCACTCCACCATTCCTCAAACTGGTCCACCTGCCCAGAGTTTACTCTTTGCTTTCTACTGGTCAACCAATCCTGTATCCATGCCAATACATTACCTGTAATACCGTGCAACTTCATCTTATGTAGCAGCCTTTGGTGTGGCACCTTGTCAAATGCCTTCTGGAAATCCAGATACACCACATCCACAGGTTCCCCATTGTCCACCATGTAAGTAATGTCCTCAAAGAATTCCACCAAATTAGTTAAACATGACCTACCCTTCATGAACCCATGCTGGGTGTTCCCAATGGGACAATTTATATCCAGATATCTTTCTATTTCTTCCTTAAAAATAGATTAAAGCATTTTCCCCACTACCAAAGTTAAGCTAACTGGCCTATAGTTACCTGCTTTTTGTCTACTTCCTTTTTTAAACAGTGGCATCATATTGGCTGTTTTCCAATCTGCGGGAACCACCCCAGAGTCCAGTGAATTTTGCTAAATAATTACTAGTGCAATTGCTATTTCCCCCATCACCTCTTTTAGTACCCTGGGATGCATTTCATCAGGGCCAGGAGACTTGTCTACCTTTAGCCCCATTAGCTTGCCCAGCACTGCCTCCTTAGTGATAATGATCATTCTGAATTAACAAACTGACTTCATTCTGTAACCAAGACTCTTTCTGACGGCATTGAAAATCTGCATAGAGCATTTGGAATTAGTTCAACAGTAAAAGCCTTTTAAAGGGAGCCTGTAAATCTATTCAGTTGAATGTGTTGAGTAAGTGTCAGGGTCCTATTCCAGATTTTTGCAGAAACTTCTTGTTGGCAGTAGACCAAGACAGCAGAACTGAGACCTACTGGACAATCTTGTTATTGTCCTCATGCTTCATAGATTAATTCTTTTTTTTTGTCCTTTGGCTTCTGACCAAATATATCTTAAGGGGCAGAGGTTGGAGGCTATCAAAATAATTAAAGTAATTACGCTTTATCTAATTTTGTCAATGGTTTGGCTGCTCGCATACAATTTAAAATAGGGAAGAAGAATCTCAGAATGAGTCTCTTTGGGGTCCTTCCTTGTACGTTCTTGTGGCTGGCCATGGTGAGTTGTAGTTGTTGTTATCTCACTTTGAATCTGGGTTATTGTGTTTCTCCCTTACAAAGAAAAATATTTTGGTAGTTTATTTGTGCACACATCTAGACATGAATTGATTTTTGAACCTTTTGCCTTTGACAGATTATATAGCTCGAATATGCTGTAAATAATTTAATATTTTAAAGTATTGACCATTATTTATAAAAGCGTTATGTGGACAGCATCTGCTGTGACTTGAATTCAGAACCTATCATATTGTATCATATTGGTTGCATTCCAGAGATGGTGTATTTTTAAACACTAGTTGTGCAAGTGTCAAATTGATCCATCTGAAATGAAATTGCTTCAAAATTTGAAGCTTAAAAATTCCTGAGGTGAATTATTTGAGTGCAAGCCTACTCAGCTGATGCACTTACTAATTTGTAAAACAATCATAAATGCTGCAATCCTATTTTATGGTTGAAGTTTCGTACAGCCCCTGGTGCTTGTTCTTGTTGCGCGTAAGTGTATTATTGTCAATACTGTGACTACATTTGTACAAAATATTCGATGTTTTTCTTATTCAGTCATGGAACATGAGTATCGCTGGCTGGCCAGCATTTATTGCCCATCCCTAATTGCCTTTGAGAAAGTAGTGGCGAACTACCTTCTTGAACCGCTGCAGTCCACTTGCTGTAAGTTGACTCTCCATGCTCTCCGAGGGAATTCCAGGATTTTGAACCAGCGACAGTGAAGAAATGCTAATATATTTCCAAGTCAGAATGGTGAGTTGCTTGGAGGGGAACATGCAAGTTGAGGTGTTCCCACATATCTGCTGTCCTTGTTCTTCCAGATGGAAGTTTTGTAGGTTTGGAAAGTGCTGTCTAAGGATCTTTGGTGAATTTCTGCAGTGCATCTTGTACACACTGCTGCTACTGAGCTTTAGTGGTATAGGGAGTGGATGCTTGTAAATGTAGAGCCAATCAAATGGGCTGCTTCATCCTGGATGATGTCAAGCTTCTTGAGTGTTGTTGGGGCTGCACTCATCCAGGCAAGTGGGAAATATTCCACATTACACTTGTGACTCATGCCTTGTATGTGGCGGACAGGCTTTGGGAGTCAGATAGCGAGAACTTACCTCAGTTTTCCTAGTGTTTGACCTGCCCTTGTAGCCACTGTGTTTATAGGGTGAGTCCAGTTGAGTTTCTGGTCAATGATAAGCCCCAGGATGATGATTTTGGGGGATTCAGCATTGGTAACACTATTGAATGTCAAGGGGTGGTGGTTAGATTATCTCTTACCTGGTCATTATCCAGCAGTTGTGTGGCACGAATATTACTAGCTGCTTGTCAGCCAACACCTCGATATTGTCCAGATATTGTATTTGAAAATGGACTGCTTCAGCATCTGCCAAGTTACAAATGGCTGAACATTGTGCAATCATAGTGAGCATCCTCATTTCTGACCTTATGAGGGATGGAAGATTGTTGAAGCGGCTGAAAATTGTTGAGCCTAGGAGACTACCCTGAGGAGCTCCTGCAGAGGTTTCATGGAGCTGAGATGACTGACCTCCGACAACCACAGCTATCTTCCTATGTGGCAGGTATGACTCCAACCAGCAGAGAGTTTGCCCTCTGATACCCATTGATTCCAGTTTTGCTAGGGTTCTTGATGCCACACTCAGTTGAATGTAGCCTTGATGTCGAGGGCTGTCACTCTCGCCTCACCTCTGGAATTCAACTATTTTGTCCATGTTTGAATCAAGGTTGTAATGGGGTCAGAAGCTGGATGCCCTTGGCAGAACCCAAACTGGGCGTCACTGAGCAGGTGTTGTTTGATAGCACTGTCGATGACACCTTCCATCACTTTTTACTGATCAAGAGTAGGTTGACAGGGAGGTAATTGATTGGGTTGGATTTGTCCTGCTTTTTGTGTACAGGACATATCTGGGTAATTTTCCACAATGTCAGATAAAGGTATTGTAACTGTACAGGAAGAACTTGGCTAGGGGAGTGGCAAGTTCTGCAGCACAAGTCTTCAGTACAGTTGCCAAAACGTTGTCAGGACCCATTGCCTTTGTAGTATCCATTGCCTCTAATCGTTTCTTTAAATCACATTATGTAAATTGAATTGGCTGAAGACTGGTATCTGTGATGTTAGGGACCATTGGAAGAGGCCAGTTTGGCTCATTCATTCAGAACATCTGGCTGAAGATTATTGTGAATGCTTCAGCTTTATCTTTTGCACTAATGTTCTGGGCTCTTCCATCATTAAATAAAGATGGAGATATTTGGGAAATCTCTTCCACTAGTGAGTTGTTTAATTGTCCATCACCATTCACAAATGGATGTGGCAGGACTGCAGAGCTTAGGTTTGATCTGTTGTTTGTGGGATTGCTTAGCTCTGCCTATGACTTTTTGTTTATGCCATATGGCACACAAATAATCCTGTTTGGTAGCTTCATCAGGTAGACATCTCATTTTTAGGCTTGCTCTCCTGCATTCTCCATTGAACCAGAATTGATCCCGTGGTTTGATGGTATTTGTTCACTGGGGGATATGTTGGACCATGAGGTTGCAGTTTGTGTTGGAGTACAGTTCTGCTGCTGACAGTGCCTGATGGATGCCCAGTCTTGAGTTGCTAGATCTGTTTGAAATCTGTCTCATGTAGCATAGTGATAGTGCCACACAACATGATGGACGGTACTTTCAATGTGAAGGTGTGACTTCGTCTCCACAAGGCCTTTTCTGTGGTCACTCTTACCAAGGCTGTCATAGACAGATGCACCTACAGTTGGCAGATTGGTCAGGACGAGGTTAAGTATGTTTTACCCCCTTGGTTCCCTCACCACCTGTCACAGATGCAGTCTGGCAGCTATATTCTTTAGGACCCAACCAGCTCAATCAGTAGTACTGCTCCTGAGCCCTTCTTGGTGGTGGACATTGAAATCTCCCACCCAGAGTACATTTTGCACCCTTACCACTCTCATTGCATCTTCCAACCATTGTTCAACATGAGGTGATTCAGTATTCGAGGGAGAATGGTATGCGGTAATCAACCAAAGATTTCATTACCATTGTTTATCCTGAAGCCAGGAGAGTTCGTGGGATCTGGAGTCGATGTTGAGGATTCCCAGGCCAACTCTCTCCTGACTATATAGCACCGTGCTGCCATCTCAGCTGTGTCTGTCCTGCCAGGAGGACAGGACATATCCAGGGATGGTAGTGTCTGGGACACTGTTTATAAGTAATGATTCTGCGCATATATTGGGCTGTTGCTTGACTAGTCCGTGAGACAGTGCTCCCAATTTTGACAGTAGCCTCCAGATGTTAGTAAGGAGGACTTTACAGGGTTGACAGGGCTCTTTCTGTAGTCCTGACTGGTGCTATTGATCTGTGTTTCCCAGATATTAGCAATTTATACTTCACTGCCTTAACACAGGCCACGGTCTGTTGGTCCGTTGCCTATAAGAACATTGTTCCCACTTAGTCAGAACCCATCGGCTCCATGGTGTTTGCTTCTGCTTTCACTGATTCACGAAAAATCCAACATTGCATACAACTCTCATTGTGCTCCAGTAAACATGATTTTTAGAACTGAAGCTATCTCTTTGACACAAAAACAGAAATTTCTGGAGAAGGGTCACTGGATCTGAAATACAGACTCTCTGCTCTCTACAGACGTTGCTGAGCTTTCCTGGCAATTTCTGTTTTTGTTTCAGATTTCTAGTATCCACGTTCTTTGTTTTATTTTAACCATCTCTTTGCCTGAGTTCCTTGACTTAAAACAGTATCTTTTATTTTCATCCGCCATCCAAAGATAAAATAAGCACTCTGTAAGTACAGTATCTTATTTATTTTTCATTCCATCCCTTGGGCATGTACTTGCCTCATTGTCTGCTGACATGTCACCGTGAGGTATTTGTCTTGGCAGTTTTTTGTTAATGATTGTTTGACATTGCCTTCCACTTTAAGGGATTAGTTTAATAGATTAGGTCCCAAATTGAACTCACCCAAAATGGGAAATGAGCCACATGTTACATGTTTGTTGACGCCACGGTAAATGAATGGCAGATTCAGTTTAGCATTAGGTGCTTTCTGCTTCTACTCCTTGTAGCTATTTCCACTGGACATCTGATTTCGTGGTATGTCAGACTCCATCATCTAATTATGCTGAGGTCAACCCAACTTTCTGCTGCCCTCGACTTTGCCCTATCTCTGTCTTTTTTAGCTGGTGATCAAATGGCTTAAATACTGATGTATTTTCTTTCCTGGATGCCTCTTTTTAGGGATCATTTTGGTCTTATAATTTCATTTATCTTACGGTTTGCATATGAAATTTTGAGCACAGATCTTATCATCCATGTTTCAAAGTCATCTTTTCTTCCACAGACCTTTACTTATTGTTTAGATTTGAGGTATAGAGGAGAGTGGATAAAATGTAGCATCTGATGAGTTTTTTCTTCTTGTTACAAATTTATTTTCTTGTTAATACATCCTTTGTAAAGTTGCTTCCGCTATCTCTATTGTTAGTATGTGGTTACAGAGTAGTAACTTTTATAAAGGAAACAAAATTTGAATTCCCAAGTAATAAGAAAATAAAACAAGATTCAATGCCTTTCAAATAAACAAGTTTTTTTTATTGTTCACTAGTCAATAAAGCAATCCACCAATGCAATAAAGTTTGTTGGGTCTGGATGTTAGAATACAAAAAGTAACTATAACTCACCAAATAAAGTGAGGTCGAAAACACCATAAACTGCACATTTTGTGGCAGACACTGTCAAGGTAGGAACTCAAGGTATTGAGGGTAATGGGCATGGTTTGAAGGTTAATAAACAGATAGAAGCCAGGATGTTGGGGTTAATGAGATAACAAGGTGTGGAGTTGGATGAACGCAGCAGGCCAAGCAGCATAATAGGAGCAGGAAAGCTTGACGTTTCGAGCCTAGACCCTTCCGTCAAGCTTTCCTGCTCCTATGATGCTGCTTGGCCTGCTGTGTTCATCCAGCTCCACACCTTGTTATCTCGGATTCTCCAGCATCTGCAGTACCTATTATCTTTGTTGGGGTTAATGATTCTTTTTCAGTTTGGAAAGACATAACGAGTGGGCTGCCCAAGGATCAGTCTGAGGGCTTCAACTATTCACTGTCTAATATGATTTGGAGGGGGCAAATTGTAACATAGTAAAATTTGCTGATGGAACAGTAATATAGGTGGGAGAGCATATTGTGATGAGAGCATAAGCATTTTACAAGGGGAAATAGACAAGTAGAATGAGTGGACAAACACCTGGCAGATGGGAGTTTGATGTAGGAAAATGTAGGTTGGTAGGAAAAAACAAAAGACGGATTGTTACTTAAATGAAGAGAAACTCAAAAAATGTGCAACCAGGTGGGATTTGTATGTCGACCATAAAGCACAAAAAGTTAACATGCCTGTGCAGGAAGTAATTAGGATCGCAAATGGAATGTTGACTTTTATTGCTAGGGGGTTCAAGTTTAAAAATAGAAAGTCTTGTAACAAGACTACAGGGTGTTAGTGAGGCTGCACCTGAAGTACTGCATACAATTTTGGTCTCTGTATTTGAGGGAAAAAAATATGTTGAGATAGCACAAAAGAGATTCACCAGACTGATTCCTGGATTGAAGAATGGCTAAACAGGGTTGAGGTTGGAAATCACATGACACCAGGTTATGGTCCAACAAGTTTATTTGAAAACACAAGCTTTCGGAGCCTTGCTCCTAATTCAGGTGTTAGTGCTCAAATAAACTTGTTGGACCATAACCTAGTGTTATGTGATTTCTGACCTTGTCCACCCCAGCACCTCCACATCATAAATAGGGTTAAGCCCTTATTTGTTAGAAGAATGTGGGTTGATCTTGTTAAAGTGTATGAGATTGAGCTCACTCAGACAGCTTTGATATTGGGAAGTTGTTTTCACCAGTGGGAGATCTCAGACTAACGGACATAACTACTGAATAAAGGGATAATAATTTAAAACTGAGCTTTTGAAGGAATTTCTTCTGAGAGTAATGAATGTCTAGAGTTCTTTACCCTTGAAAATTGTCACCGCTAGATCATTGAAAGTATTTAAAGAGGAGATAGGTAGATTTTTGAAATATTGAATGGATGACTATGAGGAACTGGCATCCAAGAAGAATTGAGGCCTTGGGCAGAACAGCTATGATCTTATTGAATGGCAGGATAGGCTTGAGGGAATGTATGTTCCAAGATAGACCTCATGAATTTTCTCAGTAACCTACTCAGCCAAAATGTAAGTCACAGAAAAATCTTTCAAATTCTGACTTTTTTTCAAGGGATTTCAACTCCTCTCCTTGAATGAAAAAGCCTGAGAGATCCTGTAAAAGCAACTCAGCCTGGAAACCCTCATATGTCTCCTGCGTTTAATGAGTTGTCAGTCAACTGGACTTCAGCTTAAATTGCTCCAATGACTGCTCACTTTCCAGTTGCTCGGTTGGTGGTGGAGTAGGGCTTTTGAGCCTGGGGCTCGTCCACTCCATCTGCTTTTCTTTTTGTTTTTTCCCTTTTTTCTCTTTTTGTTTAAAAGCTTTATTCTACCTAACCCTTGTCGAAGAGCTGTTTGATTGGGTTTGATTTATTGTAGTCACATATACCTAAGTACAGTGAAAAGCTTTGTTTTGCAAGCAGTACAGGCAGATCATTGCAAATAAGGATGTACAGATCATGGGGCACTTAGAGAGAGCAAGGAATACAAGTTACGATTGCACAGGAGGTGCACAAAACAAGATCACCATTAGCAAGATCAACATTATTTAAAGTTAGAGAGGTCCATTCAGCAGTCAAATAATGGCAGGTCATGGTGACGGCGTTGGTGGTGGTGAGTGGACCCAGCATGCCCCGTGGCACAGCACTTAACACGAAAGACTGTAAAGTTGAACACTATTTTTCCTTTCTTTTATTTATTTATCTTTCTGCCTTTTAATTTTTATTTTTTGATTTATTTTTCTGTGTTTTAAAATGGTGCCAGAGAGTGGCGACACTATACAACACTTTTCACATGTATTTAGTTACAAAATACATTGAATGAATAAATCAAATCAAATCAAATGATACTCTTCTGCTGAGACTTCATCTCATTGAGTTCACAAGACTGCCCACAGCAACGACTCGCCAGCACAATTCCAGACAACAGCTTTTCCTCAGCTGCCAACTTGACAGAACAGGTAGTTTCATTTCTGCTGCCCTGAGCAATCACTGCTCAAGGACTTCGCTAAGCCTCAGATTCCTAGCAGCATGGAGCTATCAAATGTTCTCCGGCTTTTTCTGTGCCTCAGCTGCAGGGAGCTCGGGACAGGATTTCATTGCACTGAGTTGACCATCTTCATTTGTCCCAACTAGATGTTAAATAGACTCATTTTTGCACACAGGTCCCTGATGGCCCAAGGAAATTCTGCACCATCTCCCCAGGTCCCACGACCATGCTGTTTTTTTGTACCATCTTCCTGAACGCTGTCAGAGAATGCAGAAGTCAATTGTATGTGGCCTATTCTTCTACAACACTCTGTGCTTTTGCCATGGTGTGGAGGTGCGGGTGTTGGACTGGAGTGGACAATGTCAGAAATCACATGACTCCAGGCTATAGTCCAACAGGTTTATTTGAAAGCACAAACTTTCGAAGCCTCACGCCTTCTACCTGAACTCCTCCTCCTAACACCTGAAGGAGGAGTGAGGCATCAAAAGCTTGTGCTTTCAAATAAACCTGTTGGTCTATAACCTGGTATTGTCTGATTTCTGACCTAGTGCTTTTGCTGTAGCCCCAGGCATGCTGGGAATTGTAGTCCTAGGCCTTTCTCCTGGAAACAGACAGACCCACCTTTAAAATTCTGATTCCCCTCCCAAACACACCGAGTTTTTATGTTTCAGAGATAGTAGGAACCGCAGATGCTGGAGAATCTGAGATAACAAGGTGTAGAGCTGGATGAACACAGCAGGCCAAGCAGCATCAGAGGAGCAGGAAGGCTGACGTTTTGGGCCT
>JAHRHZ010000273.1:5220763-5262599 GCA_024137785.1 Ginglymostoma cirratum | reverse complement strand
TGTACTGATGCTTATTTGTGTAAAATGAATTTTATTGAAATGCTTTCCTGTGGTTTCTGTTGCCATGACGGTATAATTCAATCATTTGATGATTTTATTTAAGATACATTAATGTTGCATTGCACTGATCTTTCTCATTGCGAGCATTTAATTATGTGAAAAAACTAATGCATGTCATACAATGTTGATGCAATGAAAAGGATATTTTTACCTTTCCCTTTCTTAAATACGTATAATGGTGTCTTAATGCGCAGATGAGCCTTAAAAACTGAGTGAAAGAAAGTAAGTGCCAAACCTAATTGTAAGATTTAGGATTTTTTTTGTTGACGCCTTGCCCAGCTGCCTGATTTGAATTTCATTGTTATTTAGTGACTGCTTCGACTATGGGTAAATGATTTTCTTTGTCAGAATACTGTCCGAAGACGTGATTATGTAAATCTATCCACTCGAAATTATAACTGATGAAACCAATGATTGTAGGTTTGTCATTAAATCTGTGAAGCACCTTGGAATGTTTTCTTATTGAATAAGTACAAATTGTTTCATCTGCGTTGATTATTTTCTGTTTTGATTTTAGTAATGATTGCTGAATATTTTATGTTGGTAATTTGTATGTGTTACAGTGCCTACTTGTGCAAATTTAAACAATGAAGATAGCACTAAAGAAATTTCTGAAGATTGACTGCAAAAGTGAATTGTATCAGGCTATGTGCAATAATGCAACTGACAAGTTAGTCACATTTACACTGCATGTTAAAACGTGCCCATTTAAAGTCCGTTTTATTGATTTTAGCTGCTGATAACTTGCATCGGCATATAAGCAGGAATTGGGACCTACAGGTGTCTAAAATGTGCAAAGGATTTTGCTTGCAAATTCAAGGCTCAGCTATTTAAAGATCTAACTGTTCTGAAAGTGGAGTTATCTTACGTTCATCACAGTCCATCTGACTTGTCCTGGTAAACTACTACTTCATTCATCTGCAATGGATAAAGGATACTTAAAGCAATTTCTAGATCAGCAACATATAATTATGTATGTTACTACTCTCCATTGTGTAGCCAGAACTATTCTCCAAGTAGAAGTGCAGCAAATTGAACTGGAAACCAAAAGTACTGAATAAATTCAGATCTGGCAGCACCTATCGTGAGACAGAGAGAGACGGACAAAGTTTCAAATCCAAATTGTCATCTTTGAAATGGTAAATTGTAATGCTGAATAAAATCAACTGCATCGACTGACATGAGATAAAAGGTACTGTAGATGCTGGAGAATCCGAGATAACAAGGTGTGGGGCTGGATGAACACAGCAGGCCAAGCAGCATCATAGGAGCAGGAAAGCTTGGAATCTTGCATCGACTGACATGACCACTCTTAACATTACTGTACTGCAGAAAACTGGAATTGTATACTTTGTTAATTTCTAAAGAAATCTGAGATCATGAACATTCAGTTGTTTTACTTTGAGGCATGATGAAATGGCTGGTGAGATACTGCCTTTATTTTTGAGTTTCTTGTACTGATGTGCTGTAAGAAATAGCTACTATCATTGTCCACTCCCGAGTTTCTTCTATGTTTCTTAGCCAGTAATAGGGATGTCAGAGATAATAGGTACTGCAGATGCTGGAGAATCCAAGGTGTGGAGCTGGATGAACACAGCAGGCCAAGCAGCATCATAGGAGCAGGAAAGCTTGACGTTTCGGGCCTAGACCCTTCGTCAGAAATGGGGGAGGGGAAGAGGGTTCTGAAATAAATAGGCAGAGAGGGGGAGGCGGATAGAAGATGGATAGAGGAGAGGATAGGTGGAGAGGAGGCAGACAAGTCAAAGAGGTGGGGATGGAGCCAGTAAAGGTAAGTGTAGGTGGGGGGTCAGGGAGGAGATAGGTCAGTCCAGGGAGGACGGACAGGTCAAGGGGGCGGGATGAGGTTAGTAGATAGGAGATGGGGGTGTGGCTTGAGGTGGGAGGAGGGGATAGGTGAGAGGAAGAACAGGTTAGGGAGGCGAGGACGAGCTGGGCTGGTTTTGGGATGCGGTTGGGGGAGGGGAGATTTTGAAGCTTGTGAAATCCACATTGATACCATTGGGCTGCAGGGTTTTGCTGTTCCTGCAGCCTTTGGGTGGCATTGCAGGAGGCCCAGGATGGACATGTCGTCTGAGGAATGGGAGGGGGAGTTGAAATGATTCGCGACTGGGAGGTGCAGTTGTTTGTAGCGAACTGAGCGCAGGTGTTCTGCAAAGCGGTCCCCATGCCTCCGCTTGGTTTCCCCGATGTAGAGGAGGCCACAACGGGTACAGCGGATGCAGTATACCACATTGGCAGATGTGCAGGTGAACATCTGCTTGATGTGGCAAGTCTTCTTGGGGCCTGGGATTGGGGTGAGGGAGGAGGTGTGGGGGCAGGTGTAGCAGTTCCTGCGGTTGCAGGGAAAAGTGCCGGGTGTGGTGGGGCTGGAGGAGAGTGTGGAGCGGACAAGGGAATCACGGAGGGAGTGGTCCCTCCAGAAAGCAGACAAGGGTGGGGAGGGAAAAATGTCTTTGGTGGTGGGGTCGGGTTGCGGATGGCGGAAGTGTCGGAGGATGATGCGTTGGATCCGGAGGTTGGTGGGGTGGTACGTGAGGACGAGGGGGATTCTTTTTTGGTTGTTATTGCTGGGGCGGGGTGTGAGGGATGAGTTGCTGGAAATGCGGGTGACACGGTCGAGGGTGTTCTCGACCACTGTGGTGGGGGAGGTTGCGGTCCTTGAAGAGTGAGGACATCTGAGATGTACGGGAGTGGAATGCCTCATCCTGGGAGCAGATGCGGCGGAGGCGAAGGAATTGGGAATAGGGGATGGCATTTTTGCAGGAAGGTGGGTGGGAGGAGGTGTATTCCAGGTAGCTGTGGGAGTCAGTGGGCTTGAAATGGACATCGGTTTCTAGGTGTTTACCCGAGATGGAGACAGAGAGGTCCAGGAAGGAGAGAGAAGTGTAAGAGATGGTCCAGGTGAACTTCAGGTTGGGGTGGAAGGTGTTGGTGAAGTGGATGAACTGTTCGAGCTCCTCGTGGGAGCACGAGGTGGTGCCGATACAGTCATCAGTGTAACGGAAGAAGAGGTGGGGTTTAGGGCCAGTGTAGGTACGGAAGAGGGATTGTTCCACGTAACCTACAAAGAGGCAGGCATAGCTTGGGCCCATGTGGGTACCCATGGCCACCCCCTTTGTCTGTAGGAAGTGGGAGGAATTGAAAGAGAAGTTGTTGAGGGTGAGGACGAGTTCGGCTAAGCGGATGAGGGTGTCAGTGGAGGGGGATTGGTCAGTTCTGCGGGACAGGAAGAAGCGGAGGGCCTTTAGGCCATCTGCATGGGGAATACAGGTGTATAGGGACTGGACGTCCATAGTAAAAATGAGGTGTTGGGGACTGGGGCATTGGAAGTTCTGGAGGAGGTGGAGGGCGTGGGTGGTGTCACGGATGTAGGTAGGGAGTTCCTGGACCAAGGGGGTGAAAATGGAGGGATGTCAGTTGAGTCATTTTCAGTAGTGAACTTCAGGCAGATGTTGGAATAGACTGGAAGCAGTCACCAAGGAATCAACGTGTTTCTATATTTTTGTGTGACTTGTAGGGATGTACCCCTTGACTGGGGACAAAGACTCAGGAGGGAGTTAGTAGTGGAACGAATTTGTTTTTATTATTCCCTGTTTCTCCAAATCTTTCACAATCTCTCTAACCACCTCAAAGACTTCAGATCTGATGGGTTACTGCCTTTTCGGTGGGCGTACATTTCCAGCTATTTCAGTTGGTCTTCTGTCTAATCTCTCGCACTTGGTTTTCATGATTGCCCATAATTTGGGGCACATTATTGGTAATTTATGGTAGGGACTCTCAGGGTCCCATTCCCACTCAATTGTGGCGGCACAAGGTACTCTTAAGGAAGCGTGCAATCCGTGACCTTCTAAATTTAAACTGGCAATCTCAATCAATTTTTGCTTTCTCATATGTTAATTGCAGCTCAATTTGTTCCAACAAGTCCAGTCCTACTTTCAGTATTTTTACACTCATATATACGATCATTGATCACACAATCTGATCACAACCCTAACGGCCCGTTTACATATGTCCGGTTGTCCCTTTTCCCAAGGGCCGCTACCCATCGCTTGTCCGAGATTAGTTTCTGCAACTGTCCTGCTGTAAGCTGTATGTCAGTCTGCTCACTGCTGTCACCATCACCATAGCTGGAGATTTCACTGAGTCTGTTTTGGCCCCTCACCGTGCTTCCCTCCCCCTGGGACACCAACAATCTTCTTTCTTGTGTCCTAGTTTCCTGCAGTTCTCACATTTACTGGTCCTAGTAGGCAATTTTTGGCAACATGCCGTCTCTTATTGCGCACTTATTGAGGCGTGCTCCCTTTTATTGTCACCCGCTGGCTCCCTGTTGGTGTGAGTTCCCTGTTAGTACTCCAGCTAGTTTCTTAACGCTCTCTTGGTTGCATTCGCTTGTATAGCCCAATTAAGCATCTCCTTAAAGTTATTCCCAATCAGCAACCCTTGGTTAATCAGTTTTCAAGTGTGGACCCAATCCATCTTTAAATTGTTGGATAAAGATCTCATCGTCCCGAAAGTGGTTGTTAAAACCCCCACATCCTTTGTACGTTGTGAACTTGCGTTTGGTGTAATCTTGCACTGGTTCCTCCTTTTTCTGGATGACCAAGGTTGGGGGTGGGTTTGCCCAAGGCTTGGGAGCAGGCGCTCCTAAACTGCTCCCATTTCTGGGCTGCTGTTGGTCTGTATTGCTGTGAAATCCAAGCGTGGTCATTATAGGGTGCCGTTATATTTTCCCACACTGCCCTGGGGATTTTGGTTTTTGTAAGGGTTTGTAGGTCGTCAAGTGTCAGTCTTTGCCCCTCGACGAGCTCGTTTAATTTTTCCCAAAACTCTAAGTTGGCTTCATTTCTTTTGGGCTTTGGGAGGGCATCTAATTGTACCTGTGTCTCCCCAGGGGTCAGGGGAGCCTCTATTCTTAACTCTGTCGGCTGCCCTTAGGAGGTTTGTAGTGTATTTAGTTTGAATTGGGGCCATGGGAAGTGGAGGTGACCAGTCCCTGGATTTGTGCCCAGACATCCTCAGGGTAGTGACTTGGCCCAACCATCTTCAGCCGTTTCATCAATGACCTTCCCACCATCATAAGGTCAGAAGTGGGGACGTTTGCTGATGATTGCACAATGTTCAGCACCATTCGTGACTTCTCAGATACTGAGGCAGTCCGTGTTCAAATGCAACAAGATCTGGACAATATCCAGGCTTGGGCTGACAAGCGGCAAGTGACATTTGCGCCACACAAATGCCAGACTATGACCATCACCAATAAGAGACAATGTAACCAACATCCCTTGACATTCAATGGTGTTACCATCACTGCACCCCCACTACCAACATCCTGGGGGTTACCACTGACCAGAAACTCAACTGGACTCACCACATTAACAGAGTGGCTACAAGAGCAGGCCAGAAGCTAGGAGTACTGCGGTGAGTAACTCACCTGACTCCTCAAAGCCTGTCCACCATCTACAAGGCACAAGCCAGGAGTGTGATGGAACACTCCCCACTTGCCTGGATGAATGCAGTCCCAACAATATTCCAGAAGCTTGACACCATCCAGGAAAAAGCAGCCTGATTGATTGGCACTACATCTATAAGCATTCAGTCCCTCCACCACCAAGCTCAGTAGCTGCAGTGTACACTGTCTACAAGGTGCACTGCAAAAATTTCACCAAAGATGCTCAGACAGCACCTTCCAAACCCACGACCACTTCCATCTAGAAGGACAAGGGCATCAGACATAGGGAACACCACCACCTCCAAGTTCCCCTCCTGACTTGGAAATATATCACCGTCCCTTCACTGTCACTGGGTCAAAATCCTGGAATTCCCTCCCAAATAACATTGTGGGTCAACCCACAACAGGAGTACTGCAGCGGTTCAAGAAGGCAGCTCACCACCACATTCTCAAGGGCAATTAGGGATGGGCAAGAAATGCTGGCCAGCCAGCGACGCCCACATCCCACAGATGAATAGAGAAAAAAAACATTACTTGTTCAGTGTTGGGGTCGTTGGACCTGTCATCACTGCTGCCCCCGTCTCTTGTATACTGCCAAGAGTTATCAGACAGTTCTGACTTGGGTGTGGATGCCACTGTAGGAAATGTGATTCCTTTCAGGGTATGTTTCTCTTGCTTTGTCTTGCTTCTACTGCAGCTATCTTGGATTGCTGCTGTGCTCACTTAGTGCTCTGTTTAAACAGAGCTGCTAGGATGATTAACCCTTCTGCACCTTTTCCATTCTTTGACCTAGTCACCAAGCTTTCTGCTCTGCCTCGTACCCCTCACTATTCCAACTTAGTGCTGTCATGTTCTGAATCAAGGTTTTATTTGTTTTTTCAAACACAGTCTGCAGTATGGATTTTTCTGGACCCCAGCCGACTTTTCCACAATCCTTCCCTGCCATTTTCCCAGACTTTCTTCCCAACTGTGGCTGCTGCTTTTAACTTACAGTTTTTATTGTTTTCCAGGCTCTTGTTCTTTCCTACCTAGTACTTCTCTCATTACAGAGATTTCTGGCTTTTGTGTTTCACTTTTATTTCTCGCGCATGCCAGCACCGGGATTTGCAACCCCCTATTTTCTTCTTCCTTTCGCGTGTTCTCGCATTGTTTCACGTGCTTTCATGCCAGGTGCCCCCTTCCACTATACCTGTGATCCTGGCCTCTTCTACTTGCTCAGATTTAAAAGTTTGTTTTGTGCTCTTGGCTTACAGAAACACCCCCCACCAAGTCCCACACTAGCCAGTAAGTGTGGTAAATAAATGTATTCGCCCAATTTGTGGCCCAAGGTGTGCAGGCTTCAGGCAGGGCACCCTGCTCGCAGCGCCAATCTGTAGGGACATACCCCTCGACCAGGGACAAAGACTCAGGAGGCAGGCAGGTGGAAGACTTTTATTCAAGCAGAAACTGGCTAATGCAGGGAGAGGGTCGAAGGATCTACCCTGAATCTGGCTTGTGTGTGAGAAAGCAATCTTTCCCTTAATCTTTGGCTCAGACCGAAAGAGAGATCGATAACACACTCTGACTTTTACAGTGAAATATGGCATTTTATACATCTTCTGTTACAGTACTCAAATATAGCGTAGTCGCTATCCTTCCCCCTTAATCCATACCCCCAATCTCATGGAAACCGTAATCGATGATGGGCATTCCTATGGATAGCCCCAGGTTCCAATATCTTATGGCATTTACCAGGCATTGTAATCTCTAGTCCTTGGGATCTTTCTATGCATCCTATTTATTCAAATTCCAAAGTTACTGACTATACTCCTTTGGATCTGTCTCAGGCTTGCTTATCTTTAAGGACAGCTTGAATTCTGTTATTCATTGTATTCCGTGTGCTGCTTTTATCAAATTCAGTTACTCCTCTGATATTTCCCACCGTCCTAATTATTTATGTAAAAATACAAGACAGTTAGCTTTAATTAATTGCTATAAGGTTAATTTCTATTATAAAGTGAATTATTAAATATAAAGTTATACAGTCACTTCTACAGCTAGCACTTTGTAATTAATGGGTTGTGAACAATCTATCTTGCTCAGGGTGTACTGGCTGGTTCATGGGCTGAGACCTGCACCTGGCATCATTCATTTACTGGGGCAATCATTCTTTCATTAATGAAGCTAGAATTAATCATTTGTCTGGTCTTAGACATTCTCTTATCAAAACTGTCTCAGATGGTTGGTGGTAAGGCTGCCCACAGCAACGACTCGCCAGCACGTTTCCAGACAACAGCTTCTCCCCAGCTGCCAACTTGACAGAACAGGTAGTTTCACTTCAGCTACCCTGAGCAACCACTGCTCAAGGACTTCTCTAAGCATCAGATTCCCAGCAGCATGAAGCTTTCAAATGTTCCCAGGCCTTTTCTGTGCCCCAACTGCATGGAGCTAGTGAGAGGATTTCATTGTACTGAGTTGACCATCTAACTGTTAAATGAGCTCATTTTTGCATAAGTCCCTGATGACCTGAGGAAATTCTGTACCATCTCCCAGGTCCGTTGACCGGTCCGTTGACCATTCTGTTTTTGTGCCATCTTATTAATGCTGTCAGAGAATGCAGGTGCCAATTATATGTGGCCTATCCTTCTACGATGCACTGTGCTTTTGCTGTAGCCCCAGCCATGCTGGGAGTTGTAGTCCTTGGCCTTTCTCCTGAAAACAGACAGACCCACTTTTAAAATTCTGATTCTCCTCCCAAACGCATGCTGAGTTTGATGTATGTGTCATCTTGTCTCACTATTTTCCTTAAATAGGCATATTATTTACTTCAATCTTAATTATTTCTTTCAATATTTTCCTTCTAATCATCTTTTTTTTTGACTTTTTGGTCTGGCACTTTGAGCATTCTCCTCAATTTGAGGCCTTGTAATGACTGAACACTTGTGCTTTTGAATGGTTCAAACCAATCCTGAAAGTGCTTGCCATTGATCTCTGCTTGCTTTGTGGGAAGTGACCCTTAGTTTTTAATTTTTGAATGTGAAGTGTAAAATTATTTTGAATACACTCACCAGACTGAAAGCTTAATTAGAATTGATTTTGTGATGAATTAGGGAAAACATAAGGGGAAAGCAGTGTCAACCAAAAGTATTTTGAAAGGGTTCAGTGGTCAAATATTATGACTGAAAGTTAGAATTGCTGAAAGTAATTTTCCTTGCTGTGTTTCTACACCCACTTAATACCATGTACTGATGCTTATTTGTGTAAAATGAATTTTATTGAAATGCTTTCCTGTGGTTTCTGTTGCCATGACTTACAATAATCAAATGATTGAATTATATTATTTGAGATACATTAATGTTGCATTGTACTGATCTTTCTCATTGCGAATATTTAGTTATGTGAAAAAAACTAATGCAAGTCATACAATTTTGGTACAATGAAAGGGATATTTTTATCTTTCCCTTTCTTAAATACATATAATGGTGTCTTATTGCACTGACAAGAATTAAAAACTGAGGGAAAAAAGTAAAGAAAATTGCCAAATCGGACCCGAAACGTTAACTCTGAGTTTTCTTTACAGATGCTGCCAGACCTCCTCAGCTTTTCCAGCAACTTATGGTTTTGTTCCTTTTAAATTTTATGGTTTTCAGATCATAATAGTTGCCATTTCCTGTTGCATAACATTAGAACATCTGGAAAATGATCGTCTACATGGTGAATCAGTAAAATACATGTCTGTTTGTCTTTCAGCAGGATCAAAAGTGGAAAATAAAAGTATAGATATAAATATTCTTGAGTAGATTTATAGCTCGGGTTGTGGGTGCTATGGTTGGTTTGCTGACCAAGCTGGTTCCGCTTGCGGGAAAATACAACGCTTCATCAGAGGCTGCACTGACGATGTTACCTAGAAGGGTAATGAAACGTCTGCAAACTAATGAACCAGCTCGGCAAGGGAAAAGATGTACAGCATGGAAACAGTTCCTTTGGTCCAACTCGTCCATGCCGACCAGATATCCTAAATAAATCTAGTCCCATCTGCCAGCGTTTGTCCCATTTCCCTCTAAATGTTTCTTATTCATATACCCATCCAGATGTCTTTTAAATGTTGTAATTGTACCAGCCTCCAGCACTTTCTCTGTCAGCTCATTTCATACACGCACCACCCTCTGCATGAAAAATTTGTCCCTTGGGTCCCTTTTAAATCTTACCCCTCTCACCTTAAATCTATGTTGTCTAGTTTTGGACTCCCCCCAAACCAGGGAAAAGATCTTTTCTGTTTCCCCTATTCATGCCCTTCATGATTTTATAAACTGTATAAGGTCACCCCTCAGCCTCTGATGCTTCAGGGAAAGTAGCTCCAGCCTATTCAGCATCTAACCGGCAACATCCTTGGAAATCTTTTCTGAAACCTTTCTAGTTTCACAACATCTTTCCTGTAGCAGGGAGAACGGGATTGCACGCAGTATGCCAAATGTGGCCTAACCAATGTCCTGCACAGCCACAACATGACCTCCTAACTCCTATACTCAATGCACTCACCAATAACGTACCAAACGCATTCTTCAGTATCCTATCGACCTGCGATTCTGCTTTCAAGGAACTATGAACCTGCACTCCAAGGTTTCTTTGTTCTGCATTGCTCCCTAGGACCTTACTATTAAGTGTATAAGTCCTGCCCTGATTTGCCTTTCCAAAATGCAGCACCTCACATTTATCTAAATTAAATTCCACCTGCCACTTCTCGGCCCATTGGCCCTTTTAGAACAAAGGACAAAGAAAATTACAGCACAGGAACAGGCCCTTTGACCCTCCAAGCCTATGCTGGTCCAGATCTTCTATCTAAACCTATCGCCTACTTTCCAAGGATCTGTATCCCTCTGCTCCTTGCCCATTCATGTATCTGTCTAGATACATCTTAAGTGACGCTATCGAGCCTGTCTCTACCACCTCCGCTGGCAACGCGTTCCAGGCACCCACCACCCTCTGCGTAAAGAACCTCCCACGCATATCTCCCTTAAACTTTTCCCCTCTCACCTTGAAATCGTGACCCCTTGTAATTGAGTCCCCCACTCTGGGAATAAGCTTCTTGCTATCCACCCTGTCTATACTTCTCATGATTTTGTAGACCTCAATCAGGTCCCCCCTCAACCTCCGTCTTTCTAATGTAAATAATCCCAATCTACTCAATCTCTCTTCATAGCTTGTGCCCTCCATACGAGGCAACATCCTGGTGAACCTCCTCTGCACCCTCTCCAAAGCATCCACATCCTTTTGGTAATGTGGCGACCAGAACTATACGCAGTATTCCAAATGTGGTCGAACCGAAGTCCTATACAACTGTAACATGACCTGCCAACTCTTGTACTCAATACCCCGTCTGTTGAATGAAAGCGTGCCGTATGCCCTCTTGACCACTCTATCAACCTGTGTTGCCACCTTCAGGGTACAATGGACCTGAACACCCAGATCTCTCTCTCCATCGATTTTCCCAGGGCTTTTCCATTTATCGTATAGTTCGCTCTTGAAATGGATCTTCCAAAATGCGTCACCTCGCGTGTGCCTGGATTGAACTCCATCTGCCATTTCTCCACCCAACTCTCCAATCTATCTATATTCTGCTGCATTCTCTGACAGTCCCCTTCACTATCTGCTACTCCATCAATCTTAGTGTCATCTGCAAACTTGCTAATCAGACCATCTATACCTTCTTCCAGATCATTTATGTATATCACTTTTGATCAAGGTCCTGTTGTACTCTGAGGGAATCTTCTTGGCTGTCCACTTCATCAGTAATTTTGGTGTCATCTGCAAACTTACTAACCATACCTCCTTAGTTCACACCTGAATAATGAAAAGGAGTGGACCCAGCACTGATCCTTGTGGCACACCACTGGTTACAGGCTTCCAGTCTGAGCAGCAATCCTTCATCACCACCCTCTGACATCTACCTTTGACCCAGTTCTGTATCTAAGTGGCTATTCTCCCTGCATTCCATTTGACCTCACCTTGCTAACCAGTCTACCATGCGGAACCTTGTCAAATGCCTCACTGAAGTCCATATAGATGATGTCCACTGCTCGACCCTCATTAGTCCTCTTTGTTACTTCTTCCAAAAACCCAATTAAGTTATTGGAACACAATATCATCTGGATAAATAGTTTTGCATTTTAATTTGCAAAGGACACCTGTGGAATTCTACAATGACACCTGGTGTTGCATAGTCATGACTGTTTAGTACGTCCTCGTTGATCAACTTCTGCTGTCCTGTATATTTTTGCTATGGTATTGTTTCAATGCCCACGTGCTGTTTGGTGCCTTGTGTACTGTAGCTCCATTGTAGTTTGTACATGCTATTGGATGAATCAAAGAACATTTTGTAAACCATCTGAGACTGAGGCCCCATAGAAATATGGAGCATGAAATGAGACCACTTGATCTGCTGTGTCTGCGCCAATTCTTCTTGCAAGGAGCCATCTAATTAGTCTCAATACCCATTGTAAACTGCATGTTGCTTTTGTTTTTGAGGTAAGTATTCAGTTCCCTTTTGACAGTTTCTATTGAATTTGCATTCATCACCCTTTCAGGTAATGCATGATTACTCACTAATTCCCTCCACCTTTCCCCTCTGGCTCTTTTAATTATATAAAGCTGTGTTCTCTGGTATGATACTTCAACCAGTCAGAACAATTTCTCCCTGTTTGCTGTATCCAAACAGTTCGTAGCTCTGACCACCTACAATTGGACTCTTTAGTCTCCTTCTCTGGAGAACAGTTCAATTACTCTAATCTCTACATTCGTGAACCCCTTCATTGCTGGTATCATTTTAGTACATCTGCTTGGTGTCTTGACATCCATCCTATGGTGTGGTGTGCAGAATTGGATACACTGCTTCACCTGAAGCCCAAATGTTTATAAAGCTTTAGCCTAATATCTCAGCTTTTGCGCTCGTTGGCTCATAAAACCAGTAATTGTGTATGTTTTTATTAAATGGTCTTATTAACTTGTGACACACTTCAAATTTTTGTTTGTGAATTACCAGGTCTTTCTGTTCTTGCAGCATCTTCTAAAGATTTTTGTTAGCCACTCCTCATTTTTTCTTTTCAAATTGCACCCCTCACATTTCTGTGCAGTAAATTTCTTCTTGTGGTAAAGATTTCATAAGTATATTTGTTTCTAATAAAGCAGAAATGGGTAGTAGTCCAGAAAAAAATGGTTACACTTTAAAATCTTTTTTCCGTTTGGATCTAAATTGAGCTTGTTTTCTAATGCTGAAAGCAGGCTAATATTTGAGTGAGTTTATGTGGAAAATTAAATGATCCCAAGTTTGGCATTCACATTGGAGCCTGTAAAATAGATTGAAGTGGTAATCTGATTACTTTCTATTGTGAAAGAGGAACTTATGTCAGGCATTTTGCATATTTCACCCACTTACTTCACAAACCTGAAAGGGAACCTGTAAAGCACCTTTTAGCTAAAAATGAGGAAGGAAAAAATATTTTGAATATTTCTTGGTATTTCTCTGATTTCTGTAACTTGCTAGTTATTTGGTTTCATTTAGCTTGGGGAACTGAATATTAATTTTGCCCGTGACTGTTATTCATTTTCCTAACATTTATGGCAGCGTTTCTTAAATCCTTTTTTTTTGCTGTTTGTAGTGTGAGGGAGAAGGTGTGTTCATGTAGTTCAAAATTAAATGTATTTTTAGGTGTTTTGAACTTTGTGCATAACTTGTATTGGTGATCTGCATTTTGTGTTATATTTGAGGAGGTAACAACTTTTTTTCTTGTGCTGCCATGATGTAGGTCACCGTATGGGGTCTGACGAAAAGCCTAATTCATATCATGCTAGTGTGCAGTACATTTATTGCCTAGTCCATTACGGAGTGCCTACAATATGGAGATATGATTGTTTTTGGAACTAAGTGGAATATGTTTAAAAAATTGTTACAACATCCCTCAAGGTTGAAGTAGTGCGTCACTAATAATCAAGAACAATTATGGTTTGTCTGGAGTTCTGAACAATGCATTAGAAAAATCTAAAAGCCTCATGTGTAAAACTCTTTTTTATTCCATTTATTGCATCCGAAAAGAAAAACTTTAATTCTGTATAATCAAATTCTAATTAAAATTATTAAATGGGACTTCATTCACTGTCTGGTTAATCCTAGTTCAGTCATATATCTCTTCCTTCTAAAGTCCTCTTGAAAAGGCTGGTTCTGTGGTGCAGTAGAGAGCTTTGCAGTGTGTCCCTAAACTAAGTTGAATTTTTGAGACAGATACATGAAAAGGATATTGGCGTCTATTGAGCTGAATCCCAGTGCAGCCCTTGGACACCGGCAGAAAAGTTAATGCTATGTGACATCATAGTGGAGTTCAGCAGTAAGTAACTACAGCAAAGTCATATGGCAGCTAGGAACACAGGTGAACATGAGGGATTTTCTTGAGTCACAAACAAGAGATTGCAGATTTCCAATAGCAATCACATTGTATTTGGACTTCTACATAGGCCTGAGTACCACTTGATAGGCTGTATCATTTGTCCGACGTAATTTTAAGACAGGAACAATCAGGATTGAACTTTCTTATGAATTTCTATTTTCCTGACCCGTTTCCAATGTTAATGCTTATTAAGTAATGTAATTGCCAAGCTAAGCAGCAGATCTTTGTAACTGAAGAAAACGTCTACAGAATAGAGCTGGGTAGGAAACATTATTACCAGTCTTGACCTAGGTTTTCTCAGATGTGAAGGTAATACACCATTTTTATACCAATAGTTAAAGTTTTCTACCAATAGTGGTTCTACTCGTTTTGCAGCAAGGGAAATGACCACTTTGTAAAAATGGTTATCATCAGCAGAGTGCCACTTCTCAGAACATCTGCCTGGTTTTTGATGAACAAGTGCATAAGGTGATCTAGCATGCTTCCTTGAGGAAAAAGAAATGCCACTTGGAGAAATCAACACAATCATGAAGAAGCCACTAGTTAAGCATTGCTATACAGCACCTTCTTTTTTTAAAAAAGAATTCACAGAAGCTGGCTTTAATTTCTTATGGGCAGGTTGTCATGCTCTAGAAATGTGAACAGCCATCACTTCAACTTTATTTGGGGTTCTGGAATTTGCTTCCGGTAGTTCTGTTCTGTAGTTCCATTGTGGCCCCCTGCTGGCTGCTCAGAGCATGAATTCATAAATTAATAGATGGGAATGGTAGAATTGGAATAAATTTACAGATCAGGAGTTGACATTTTTGCGTAATTTTTCAATGGGACAAAATTTCAAATCTGACTTTACATACATTGTAATGCATTGAATGTAGAGTGCGGCATACTAAGCTCTTGCAGTACACTGAAAATTCAAGTTTTATATATATATAATGTACATTTGATGTTAAATCTTCTCTGGTGTATACAGCCTAAGGAATTTTATCATTTCTAACCCCTTGATGTCCTGTGTAGGACGCTCCTTTGATGTTTTACTGTATCAACATTCACTTGAACATAAGAACTAGGTGCAGGAGTAGGCAATTCAGCCCTCAAGCCAACTCCACCATTTGATATGACCATGGCAGATCTCATCTCGGCCTCAATTCCACTTTTTGCCCACTCTCCATACCCTTTAACCCACTGCTAGTTAAAAATCTGTCTATCTCCTCCTTAAATTTACCCGATGACCCAGCATCCACTACTCTCTGGGATAATGAATTTCACAGATTCATGACCATTTGAGAGAAGTAATTTCTCCTATTTCTGTTTTAAATCTGTGATCCAGTATCCTAAAATTATGACTTGTTGTTCTAGATTGCCCATATGAGGAAACATCCTTTCTATGTCTACTTTGTCAATCCCGTTTAGCATTTTATATACCTCAATTGGATCTCTCATTTTTCCAAACTTGAGAGATTAGACCTAAGGTACTGAGTCTGTCTCCATAGTACAAATCTCTCATCTCTGGAATCAATCTAGTAAATCTTCTCTGAACTGCCTCTAATGCAACCACATCTTCCCTCATTGTGACTAAATTTGAATGAGTACCTCTCTTCTGTATTCTCTTTGGAAAAGGAATTCAGGAAAAGGGACTGTGAGGAACTTGCACAGTTTGACATAGGGAATGGGGAGAAATTGGAGGCTCTGTTGGGCTTAAAAACTGATAAATCCCCTGGCCTGGATGAGTTACACCCCAGGCTGCCATGGGAGATAAGGCTGGAAATTGCAGAGGCTCTGACACAAATTTTTAATTCCTTTCTGGCCACAAGGTAGGTGTCAGAGGGCTGGAGGATGGCTAATATGGTTCCACTTGTTAAGAGGGGTGGTAGAGATGAATCAGGAAATTACAGACCAGTTAGTCTCACATCAGTGGTAGGGAAAATATTGGAGAAAATTCTGAAAGAGCAAATTAATACCCACTTGGAAAGGCATGGGTTAGTTAAGGATAGTCAAAATGGATTTGTCAGAGGGAGGTCATGCTTAACAAATTTGTTAGAATTTTTTGAAAATATAATCAAGTGAGTGGATGAGGGAAATTCAGGTGATGTAGCTTATATAGATTTCTTAGCAAAGCTTTTGACAAGGTCCCACGTGGGAGACTGACTGAGAAGGTTAAAGCACGTAGAATTGAGTGAAACTTGACAAGATGGATCTGAAACTGGTTTAGTAATAGGACACAAAGGGTAGTGGTAGAAGGCTGTTTGAGTGACTGGAGTCCAGTGTCCAATGGTGTGCCACAGGGATCAGTACTGGGACCCTTATTGTTTGTTATATACATAAACGATATAGATGAAAATGTGGAGGGGAATGTTAAGCAAGTTTGCAGACAACACCAAGGTTGTTAGAGTGATTAATAGCAAAGAAAATGGTTGGAGGTTACAGGAAGATATAGATCGGTTGGTCAGATGGACAGACGAGTGACAGATGATATTTAATTGTGATAAGTACAAGGTGATGCACTTTGCCTCATCTTGTTTATTATTCCAATGTTTAATGAATGGCAGGACCCTGGGTTGCTTAGAGGAACAGAGGGTTCTTGATGTAATTATTCGCAGATCCCTGAGGTCAGCAGTGCACGTGAATAGGATAGTTAAGAAGGCATATAAGACATTTGCTTTCATTCGTCATGACATAGAGTATGAGAGCAAGGAGGTAATGTTGGAGTTGTACAGAGCGATGGTTAGGCCAAACTGGAATGCTGTGTGCAGTTCTGGTTGCCTCACTACAGGAAGGATGTGATAGCACTGGAGGGGCTACAGAAGAGGTTCACCAGGATGTGCCTGGGATAGAGAAATTGAACTTTAAGGAGTGACTACATCGGTTTGGATTGTTTTCTTCAGAGCAGAGAAGACTGAGGGGGGTACGTAATTGATGTGTATAAGATTGAGGGGTATGGAAAGAATAAATAGAGAGCAGCTGTTCCCCTTGGTTGAGGGGTCAATCATGAGTGGGCATAGTTTTAGGGTAAGGAGCAGGAGATTCTGTGTAGATGTGGGGGGAAAAACCCTCTTCAGTCAGCCAGCGGTGGGACTCTGCAGTGCAACTCTAGGATGGTAGTGGAGGCTGGAAACCTTACAACCTTGTTTTTAAAAAGACTGAATACTTCAACTATCATTAACATTCAAGCATAAGGGACATGCGCAGGAAATTGGGATTAGCACACTTGAAGTGGTGCAGTACGATGGGCTGAAAGGTCTCTTCTGGGCTATATGAATCTACAACTGTAAACGTTTCTATAGAAATGTAAAGAAAAAAGATTGGTTAAAAATAATGTGTAAGTCCCTTTATAGTCTAAGAATTTTATGATGCGGGAGCAAATAAACGGCTGACAAACTAAATTCCTACTTTGCTTCTGTCTTCACAAAGGAAGACACAAATAATGTACCAGAAATGATGAGGTGCGGAGGGTTTAGTGAGAGGGAGGAATGAAGCCAATTTGTAATCACACAGAAATGGTGTTGTAGAAACTGATGGGATTGAAGGCTGGTAAATCCCTAGAGCACTTAAGGAAGTGGCCCCAGAGATAGTGGATTTATTGATCGTTATCTTCTGAGGTTATATTCTTTAGATTCTGGAACAGTTCCTACAGATTGGAGGAAGCTGATGTAAATCCACTATTTGAAAAGGGCAGTACAGAGAAAGCAGAATTATAGAATTAATTGTAACTCTTGACATTGGTAGTGGGGAAGATGTGAGAGTCTGTTATCAAAGATTTCATATTGGAGCTCTTAGAAAACAGTGGTAGAATCATTTTCTTGGCTAATATTTATCTTTCAACCATCAGTAATATTAAAAAAAGTTCTGCAGTGTTCAGTTTTTAAAGTATAGTTTCTGCACATGATTCATTTCTTTTCGTATGTGGTCCTTTTTAAAATTCTTGTGTAGCTGGACCATTATGTGCTTGTAATGTTTTTTGTTAGCGGTGAGGAGAATTGATCCTAAAGATCTTCACATTGATAAAAATTTCTTCCTAATGTGCTTAAATGCGTCACATCATCCATTTTGGTTTTAGTATTCCAAAGATTCTTTAATTGATGTAAATTTTTGTCTAAAGACTGGGAACAAGTACGTCAATTGAAGTCCAAGTATGCTGTGTGGCGTAGAGAAGGAGGAAGTAATTGAATTCAATGTTTCCGGTCCACATCACAATTGAGAGCAACTTTCTTAAGACACGGTGCTCACAATTTAAATGGGGGAAAAGTATCTGTTTCCAAAGTACCAAATTTCCTTTAATTTTTCACACTACAATAGGCAATATGCTGAACATTTTAAGAGCTTAACGCTTCAGTTATTCCAGTTTAACAGATATTCTTTAGGAAATTTAACAATGACCAAAGTTTTAATATAGTTTTTGGTACTTTTTAGCAAAGTTCTTCTGAGTTTTATACTGCAAAAGACTGGGTCTCCCTTGAAGATCATGAGTTGGTGGGATGTTTGTGAATCAGTGGAGACCTATATATGGGTTATTGATGCCATGCATTGGCATTGCCCCTCTTGTCAGTGTGCAGCCAACAGGTTTAACCCTGCTGCCTGCTGGCCTGTGAAAGAAGAGGGGATGGGTAATTCTTTCCTAGATCTCTGGTGTCAGTTAGAGGCTGCCCAAGTGTCCACCCATCTGTCCTCCCTGTCCTCTGCCCTAGTCAGAATAATGACACTAAATGTAGGGAAGTATTGCTGCAACGGTGCAGGATATTAGTGAGACCACATCTGGAATTGACAATTTTGGCCACTATCCCGGAGAAATGTAGTTACATTGGAGGCAGTTCAGATTGATTCCAGAGTTCAGGGTTTTTTTTTATGAAGAACAATTTAAGCCTATACTCTCTGGAGTTTAGAAGAATGAGAGGAGATCTAATTGAGTTGAATAAGATGTTCTAGGGGAGTCACAAAGTAGTTGCAGAGAGGATATTTCCTGATGGAGCAGTCTAGAGTGAGAGATCAAAGTTTTAGGGCAGAAAAATAGCAGATTTGAAACAGAAAAGGAAAAATTATTCCTCTCAAAGTGTTGTGAATCTGTGGAATTCTCTGCCCCACAGTATGGTGAACTTTGGAACATTGAGGTAAATTTGACAAGACATAGACAGAGTTTTAATTAGTGGTGGGTTGAAGTGTTATGAAATGTGGGTAGGGGAGTGGAGTTGAGGCCAAGGTGAGATTGGCCATGATCGTATGAAATGGCAGAGCAGACTCGAGAGGCTGAATTGCCCACTCTTGCTCTTAAGATAAATTGGAACAAAGGACCTTCTTACGTTCCACCTATTTTCCATGGTAACTGGCCTACTCCTAGCTCTTTAATCTAATCTTTAGGGTTTGCTGAATGCTTTGATGCTGATTTAGCATTTTTTGAGTTTCTCTAGCACTTTGTGGATGCTGCAAATCTAAAATAAAAAGTGTTTTACTTTTATGAAACTATTGGTAATTAAAGCTACTCAGGTATGTTTAATATGATGAGAATAGAAGAGATTGAAGTGTGAAGCAACGCCGCACTTAATTGGAGACATGGTGTCCACAAAGCTTGTAGAAATGACAGTCCAGGGGTGGAAGATCTAAATTGAGGAAGGGTCACCGGACCTGAAACATTAACTCTGATTTCTGTTCACTGATGCTACCAGACACGCTGAGCTTTTCCAGCAACTTCTGTGTTTGTTACGGCCAATGTGCCATAACGTTAGAATTTTTATTGCAAAAATATACTTTATTCATATAAAATCTTTATGTACGTACACAGTTACTGAAGGATAGAGTCATACAGCACAGAAACAGATGCTTTTAAACAGACGCTTTTCTGTGCACAGAAAAACGAACATTGGATCTGATATTCCCTGCAGTTGCAAAGGCCAAAGGCATATCTTTCTAACGCAGATACTATTTACGTACATTTAAGAAAATGAGAAGTTCTGACAACTAAACAGACTCCATTGTACTTTGGCAGGAAGTCCTCAGACGGTGGTCTTTCCTCATTGCGTCTTGGTGGCAGCTGCCCCAAGCTTTAGTGTGTCCGTCAGCATTTAGTTCTGGACCATTATATTGGATATCCAGCAATCACTGAAGTTCAGCATTTTGATTGCGTTGTCTTCCTAGCTGTTAATCTGTTAAAGCACGTGACCCCAACCTTTTTAAGTATACTAGACTTCATGCTGCTTCAGTTTCATTTGTCCCATTCTGTACAGTTAAACTTTTAATTTCTGTAACAAAAACAACATTGTAACTAAAATTCATGGGCCACGAACTAGATATTTGCAACAACCATATTTTTAAAAATCTTGATATTCAAAAGCAAACATGGCTTAATTTGTGTATTGGCAGCTGTAATATCACAGAAGTTATATAGGAAAACATGCCTAAATGATGCACATCATTTTCAAATTTCTTCATAGGAGTTTAAATTTGTCTTAATACTGATTCAGTGCAGTACAATTCTACTAAAAGCTGTCTTGAGAACAGAGTTTTACCTAGGGTGTTGGCCTGTATTTATTCCTCAATCAACATGACAAAAATTGATGACCTGGTCATTATTCTAACTTGTTTGTGGAAGCTTGCTATGCCATACTTTGGCTGCCATGTTTTCTGCATTGCAACAGTGACTGCTTGTCATACTTCATTGGCTGCAAAGCACTTTAGGATATCACAGTGACTGTGAAAAATGCAAGTCTTTCCCCGTTTCCCTCTAGGTTTGTTTTTAACTGCACACTTTAAATTATTCTTCCTATAAATATTTGATTTTTCATAGGCATGTAGTGGTTGACTGGTAAGAACGTTTCAAAACCTTTTTTAAACAACAGATTGGAAATAAAAGTAGATTTTATGGTTCGTATTGGGGAAAAATACATTTTAATCTGTTTCTTACATCGTAACAGTGTATACTTGAAGTTAAAGTTCAATTTGTACTTAATATAAAGAAAATATCAAAGTGGGTCTATTGATCTCTACCTTTGACTTGTCTAGCAGAGCAATTCCTTTGGGTATCTGCATTTCTTGCCAGCTGGAATGAAAAGGTGAAGAATAAACATTGGCTAACCCAGGCTACATTAACTGTACTGTGCGGTTTCTGAAGTTTAAATGGCTGAATCTTCTCTGGTGTCAGTAATTAAAAGTGCAGTATGAAGCTAAAGCTGGTGCATTGACATTATTGATTGTGGTGGGCGTACACACATTTAAAGTGTGCTACTGATTGATCCATGCAAAAAGCTTGTTTATAAAATAACTTCGTTGCAAAGAAAAGTTCTCTGCCTTGCATATCTTCTATGGCTTGGCAAAGCTGTGAATGACTAAGTGTTGCAGGCCAGTCAGCCAAAGGCTTTGGCTTCTTCCAAATTGAATAGTCCACATTCTCCCATTTACTTCTGCTCACTTCAGGACATGTCCATTGCTTTGCTTAACAATGGAATTATAAGGACAGAACTATTGCACCATCTGTCTTTTGAAAATTAAATCTTGTATTGGGTTCAAAGTGAAGTTTTATTTGTTATATATTTATGATAAGTTATAATTGAAATGGTAGCTTTCTTAGTTTTTTTTCCCCAACTTCTAACCTGGATTTGCATTTGTGCCAAACAATTTTCTTGGCTGTTATCTCTGATTCAGTCCCATTGCCCAATAGTGTAATGCAGGTGTAATGCAGGTAGCTGTTCAATAAGTAACATTCACTGTCATGACATAGTATAATTTCTAAGCAGTTTTTTCTTTACTTACAATGTAACTCCCTCAAAAAGTGGGCCAAAAGATTACTTTTGGGAGATACCACAAGATTCAATCAACTTTTAATTATTACATTTAATCAACTTTTAGCCATTGTTTAATGTAAAACTCATTAAGATTTCATTTAGTCCTTAATATTTAAAAAAAAAGCTACAAATAATTTGCTGAATTACAAAGTTTTTTAATTGGCTTATGTTTAAAAAAATGATACTGGTTTTGTGAGAGAGCTCCTAGACTTTGTGATGGTGTCTAGTATTGAGATATTTTTAATTTTTTGGCATGTGGACATCACTGGTAAGACCAACATTTGTTGTCTAACGCTAATGGTCTTTGAACTGAGTGGTTTTACAAGGCCATTTCTGAGGGCAGTTTATAGTCAAATACACTGCTGTGAAGTCGCATACAGGCTGGACCAGGTAAGGGAGGCAGATTTGCTTCCCTAAAGGACATTTGCGAAACGTGTTTTTTTAAAACTGGATCAATGATAGTTCCACGGTCCATTATTGAGACTAGCTTTCAATTTGGTCAGCTGCCATGGACCATGAGACTGAAGCTCAATATTAGCTGCTACGCTGAATTATCAGTACGGTGACATTATCACCACACCACCATCTCCTCTTTGACTTTGATTACCAGCACCATTAGCAATTCATGTCTTTCTTCAAACATCTACTTTATTGTGCATGATCTATTTTTTCAAATAAAAAATGTAGATTTTACTGATCACTGCCCTTTGTGTCTGTGTGTTGATTGGCCTTCTGTACTGGATATGTTTGTAAATATCATATAGATAATATACATTTTAATGTATAATTACATGTAATGACCGATGTACAGTTTTACATCTAAATCCTATATATTTTTTCCTATTTTTCCTTATTCCTTAACTGTTTGGAGCAAAAATTGGTTTAAATTTGTCACTGCCTACATTGAATTATGCGCACTTATTGTTCTTTACGCGTGATCGTTTCCTGGTCATTTTTGCTTTGATTCAAGAGATGATATTTTGAGATTGTTGGTTTTGACAATAATATAATAACTTATATAATTCTAATTTCATGACTGTCATTTCATTAATACTTCTCTCCTTTTGTAGGATCAATTTGACAATATAGAGAAGCACACACAGTGGGGAATCGACTTCTTAGAAAGATATACAAAATTTGTGAAAGAGAGATTAGACATAGAGCAGAGCTACGCAAAACAATTAAGGTAAGACTGTACATCGAAACCTTTGGCTTCGTCATCTTCAACCATGTGCACTGAATTATTTCTTTAAAAGCCTTCATAGACATTTTGTGAAGGTGATAGTGTTGGCCTGTGGTGGACAAAGTCAGAAGTCACATGACACCAGGTTATAGTCCAACAGGTTTATTTGAAAACACAAGCTTTCGGAGCACTGCTCCTTCATCAGGTGAAGTCACTTGGTGTCATTTGGCTTGACCTGAAGAAGGATCAGTGCTCCGAAAGCTTGTGATTTCAATTAAACCTGTTGGATTATAACCTGGTGTTGTGTGACTTCTGACTTCTTAAACATTTGATACTAGTAATTTAATTGCTGTCAAAAATAAATTGCTAAAAGTATTTTTTGATTTGATCTATTAAAACACATCTGATGGTGTATACTTATTTAATGCAAGTTTCCATGTAACTTATTCAAAAATGTACTTTTTCAAAAATGTACTTTTACAGGTCTGGCACAGAAGAACAAACCTAAACTGTACAATAAAACTGGAAAATAGAACATTACTTGTATCTGGAAGGCAGACTATTAAATGGCTGCCTTCTGAAAGTCTAAGCTTTGACCAAGAAAGAAAAATGCTCAGTTTTGACATTGAGGTTAATTAGGTGGGAGAAGGGACTTGTTATTACTGTGTAGAAATGTGGACAAATGAAACAAAATTGATTTTGTTATTAATGTATTTCTAAGTGGAGGTGCAAGCTTGCTCACATGTGGACACCTCCGTACACAGCTGCAGTGTTCTAGAGAAAATCAGTGCAAGTTCTGAACAGCATCACATCTTTCACTTTGGCACTTTACAGTCTTTTGGACTCAACATTGACTTTAACGATTTTGGACTGTTGGCTATCTCCTTGCGCCAACTATTTTGTCATGCTGTCTTTTTTTGGACAAGAGCTGTTTATTATTCTGCTCTTTGAACCCATTCTTGGCAAATCCTTTTTCTTTCTTTATGACAACCATTACCACTTTCTTTGCAATTAATACTTTTAAAATCTAAGTCAATAAATCTCCCGCACCCTCCACACTATTACAGATCTTCCTGTTTGTTGTCTCAGTTTTTTTCCCTTTCACTTGCTTAAAGTTGATTGCATTTCAATTTCCCTTCAGTTTTGAAGTAGTCTTTGACCTGAAATGTCAACTCTGTTTCCTTCTCCACACATGCTGCCAGACCTGAATATTTCCAGCATTCACTGCTTTATTGCAAAAAGACTATCTTTATGGAGCTGTAAAACTTAATCTGAAGAAATGCTTCAGGGAAATCAGAAAACAAGAAATCTAGGGGAAATGTATAGTCATGCGCTAAGGTGTAAGCTGACTGCTGAGATCACAGAGATTATACGCAAGGTTCTTGGCTGCTATTTCCACATAACTAATTGAAGTTCCTGGACCTGGAATCATTTTGGGAGAGCAAAGTGGAATGTTGCTCTGGCCAGGGATATGCAAACAGTGTTTATATGTTTTCACATACAATCCCTGAAGTCACTTTCCTTCAATGTGATCTTTATCCGTAGTACCATATGAGGAGTTTGGAGAAAAAAACACTTGTAAACAGTAAATCTCTCAATGTAGTGTCGCTAGTGCTTGTACTGTAGAATGGAATTCAAGGGTGGAGAAGACTGAACAAGAAGGGAATGTTAATTGAATGCTTGTTCTGTACTTTCTCAATGAGGCTTCAAAAGATCATTGTCTTACAAAATGTGGTAAAACTGACAATTTATTTTGCCTGTGTTTGATGGTTCGGAAACAAACTTGGGTGAGAGGCTTTTGATGATGTTTGGGCATGTTAACAAAAACAACTGATGAAGAAACATGTTCAGTTCCATATTTGTGCTTTTTTTCTAACCATTCTACTCTCACTTTCTCCATTATGGAGAATGAAATATTCAATGTTTACTGAAGGATTCCTGCAATTGTGGAATTTGAATTGATAGTAAAAGAAGAATTGATCCACTGCAAGTATTAACTTCTTTTCCCCAATGTTTTTACTATTTTATGTATATTACAAGTCATTCAGATCATTTAGGTAATCTTAGTTAACTGATCCTTTGAATGCACGTTATCTTAGACGCTTGCAATGGATTGTGAATACCTTTAGTTGCCAGGTTGGCTGATTTGTCTACAAGCACATCTTTGTGCATTGTGAGAGACAATTTATTTAATAGAGTTGGATAGTTGGCTCGGGATTTTCTAATGATTTGGTGTCTCCGTTAACTCCTTTCCTTGCCAATCTACAGTTGAATGGAATATAAAATAACAAAGGTTTTTTATGGTTGCATTGGGCAGTGGTGAATCTACATCTTAGGTATTGTGTGCAGTTTTGGTCTCCTTATTTAAGAAAGGATGTAATTGCATTAAATGAAGAGCAGAGAAGGCTCATGATTGATTCCTGAGATGAACATAGAACAGTACAGCATAGTACAGGCCCTTCGGCTCACGATGTTGTGTTGACCTATTATCCTACTAAGATCAAACTACCCTGTATACCCTACATTACACTGTCATCCATGTGCCTATTCAAGAGTCGCTTAAATGTCTCTAGTGTATCTGACTCCACTACCACTGCCAGGAGCGCATTGCACACATCCACCAGTCTGTGTAAAGAACCGAACTCTGACATCTCCCCTATACCTTCTTCCAGTCACCTTAAACTTATGCCCCCTCGTAATAGTAGTTTCTGCCCTGGGAAAAAGTCTCTGGGTATCCACTCTATCTATGCCTCGCATCATCTTGTACACCTCTATCAAGTCACCTCTCATCCTTTTTTGCTCCAATGAAAAAAGCCCTAGCTTCCTCAACCTTTCCTCATAAGACCTACCCTCCAGTCCAGGCAGCATCCTGGTAAATCTCTTCTGCATCCTTTCTAAAGCTTCCACATCTTTCCGATCATGAGGTGACTAGAACTGAACACAGTATTCCAAGTGTTGTCTAACCAGGGTTTTATATAGCTGCAGCATAACCTTGCAGCTCTTGAACTCAATTCCCTCGCCAATGAAAGCCAATGCACCATATGCCTTCTTAACAACCCTATCAACTTGGGTGGCAACTTCAAGGGATCTGTGAACGTGGATCCCAAGATCCCTGTGTTTTTCCACACTGCCGAGAATCCTGCCATTAACCCTGTTAATTACTTCACACTTTTCCGGGTTGAATTCCATTTGCCACTGCTTTGCCCAGCTTTGCATCCTGTTGATGTCCCGTTGCAACCTACAGCAGCCCTTCAAGCTATCCACAACTCCACCAACCTTCATGTCATTGGTAAACTTACTAACCCACCCTTCCACTTCCTCATCCAAGTCATTTATACAGATCACAAAGAGCAGAGGTCCCAGAACAGATCCCTGCAGAACACCACTGGTCACCGAGCTCCAGGCTGAATACTTTCCATCTACTACCATCCTCTGTCTTCTATTGGACAGCCAATTCTGTATCCAGACGGCCAAGTTTCCCTGAATCCCATGCCTCCTTATTTTCTGAATGAGCCTACCATGGGGAACCTTATCAAATGCCTTGCTAAAATCCATATACACCACATCCACTGCTCTACCTTCATCAATGTGTTTTGTCACCTCCTCAAAGAATTCAGTAAGGCTTGTGAGGCATGACCTGCCCCTCACAAAGCCATGCTGACTGTTTCTAATCAAACTGTGCTTTTCCAAATAATCATAAATACTATGAAGAGGTTGCGTTATGAGGAAAGGTTGAGCATGTATCCGTTGAAGCTTCGAAGCACAAGAAATCATATTGAAGTATACAGGACCCTCAGGACGTGACGGCGTAGATACTGATAAGATGTTTTCCCTTCTGTGAGAGACTAGATCTAAGGAATACATTTTAAAAGGAGAAGAACTCCCATTTAAGACAGGGACTGTTCTATTTCTCTATGGGCGACATGGTACTTCAGTGGTCCGCACTGCTCCTTCACAGAGCCAGGGACCTGGGTTCGATCCCAGCCTTGGGCGACTGTCTGTGCGGAGTTTGCACATTCTCCGCATGTCTGCGTGTGTCTCGACCGGGTGCTCAGGTTTCCTCCCACAGTCCAAAGATGTGTAGGTTAGATGGATTGGCTATGCTAAATTGCCCATAGTGTCCAGGAGCATGCAGGCGACATGGGTTAGCCATGAGAAATACATGGGTACAGAGATAGAGGAGACAGGGTATGGGTCTGGGTGCGATACTTTTTGAAGCGTTGGTGTGGACCTAATAGGCAGAATGGCCTGCTCCCACACTGTAGGGATTCAGTGATTCTATCATTGTTAGTCTGTGGAATTCTTTTCCCTAGAGAGCTGTGGAGATGGGGTCATTGAATATATATAAGGCTGAATTAAGTAATGCAGTCAAGAGTGTATGGGATGGATAGGAAATTAGGAACAAAAATCAGCTATGATCTTATCAAATATGTAGCAGGCTTGAGTGGCTGAATGGCCTACTCCCTGCTCCTAATTGTTATGTTTGAGTATCTGATGATATTTTATGTTTGTAATAATCTTTGTCAAAGATTCATCTTCTACACATTTATCTCAACATTCTTTCTTCTCTTGTTGAGAAAGGCTGCTTAACTTTGGAAAGAGGACCAATACTTGCACTGAAAGGGTAAATAACTTCTGTATTGAACAGATATGAGCATCAGATTTGCGACAATGGGCAGAACCTTATTTGTATTAAAATTCCTTCCTCTCAGAGAAGAAGAACTATAGTCATATGAGTTTTAAAATGTTAATTTATTGAAAAGTACACCAATTATTTTAATTATCAGAATCAAGAGTAGACAAAGTCAGTATTTGACATATTCAGGCCAGAGAGAGTTATTCGGTTTATGTGAAGCAACAGTTGCACCATTAGTGCCAGAGATATCAGAAGACTGTGCTTATAATTGAATCAATCAATCAATCAATCAATCAAATGAACTTTCATTTAGAGATGACTTAATGCAGAAAAGTGTTCCAGAGTACTTCACAAAATCATATTAGGAACAGATCCTGTGGGAGGTGGGTGTTGGTGGGAGGTGAGTGTGAAATAGTGAGATGAGCTGCGGTGACCAAAACGTTAGTCAAAGTTGTAAGACTTTGAATAAGTCTCAAAAGATAGAAAGGAGTGGAATAGGGGTTTATGAAAGGAATTCAGACCATGGGCTGTATCTAAGTTAAAGCCTTGTCTGCTAGTAGTTGGGCAAAGCAAGCGGTAGTGTACATAAGCAATGCCAAAGTATACAGTGCTGGAAAATGGGATCAGAATTGTTAGCTGAGATAACAAGGTGTGGAGCTGGATGAACAAAGCAGGCCAAGCGGCATTAGAGGAGTAGGAAAGCTGGTGTTTCGGGTCTGGACCCCTCTTCAGCTGAAGAAAGGTCCAGACCCGAAACGTCAGCTTTTCTGCTCCTCTGATGCTGCTTGGCCTGCTTTGTTCATCCAGCTCTATGCCTTGTTATTTCAGATTCTCCAGCATCGGCAGTTCCTACTATCTCTTAGAATAGTTAGGTGGTTGTTTTTGACTGGTTTAGACCCAATGGGCCATTATGTGTGCTTTAGACCTCAGTGACTCTGATATTGACTTGAAGTCGTATCTAAGGTTTGGATGTTCTGTTGCTGATGGAGGATACAGAGATGTGGAAAGGTAAGGCTTTGGAGTGATTAAAGCACTGGGATGAGAGTTTTAAGTTTGTGATGTTAGGGAAACCAGAATTCAGTAGATTGTTAAGACTGGGTTAATGGTGAACGAAACTTAGTTTTGAGATAGGACAGGGTCAGAAGAATTTTGGATGAGCTGAAGTGTTGAGAGTGGAGATAGGTTACCCAGCTATCAATATTGGCACATTGCCATAAGGATGAGGCATGTTGTCCTTCACACATTGTCAGTGATCATATCACCTGGTTCCCTTATAGTCAATTCATAGAACTTTTGATCTGTCCACTTTAAGAAGTTTGAAAAGGCAGGGATGAATGTTTCAGAAGAAAATAGGTTGATTTAGAAATAGAGATGTCATGTTCTTGAAGTGGACATTGGTGCTCCTTTGATTTCCTATCCATCACAAAGATCAACAAATGGATTGATAGCTGAGACTGCGGAATGTTGCTGTGTTCTCTCGATGACTGAAAAGTGGCAGTAGGGATTAATTTTCCTCCTGGAGGTAAACTTCTGACACTGAATTTCCTTCTGCAAGAATTTATTATGTGAAGTCTAGTAGGATTTGTAGAAATATGTCGTCATAATGTCTATGCTTGATTGAAGTGCAACTGACCCCAGTGCACACATTGGCATAAAGATGAGACATGTGGTCCTTCACACATTGACAGTATAATGCATGACCATATCAGTTTGTTCCCTTATGGTCAGTTCATAGAACTTTTGATCTGCCCACATTTTTTTTTCACAGCTCAAAATAGAAAACATTCATAAATGCCTTTATTTGTGTGTTTTACATAAAATTGGTATAATGAATGTTGTTGTTTGTCAGAGAACATTTAGAGAGTAAATCTTTTTATAAAAGGCAATGGTTTGAAAAATTGAGCTATTGTGATTTCCAAGGCATTCGTCCAGGAAAGTGGACAGTTGCTTTGTGACAGAATAGTTAATGTCTGTACGTACAATCCCATGAAATGAAATTGAACTTTGGTTTTGTTTGTGTGAAACAGAAACTGACTATCTAAATGTGGGGCATAAAGATACCGACTTGGAATTTATTGTTGTCATAATAGCAGAAATGTCATAAGACTGTAAGGTAGAGGAGCAGAATTAGGCCATCCGGCCCCTCATGTATGCTCTGCCTTTCGATTGTGGCTGTTATGTTTTTCAACCCCATCTCTCTGCCTTTTCTCCAGCAAGAACCTATCTATCTCAGTCTTAAATACACTCAATGACTTGGCCTCCACAGCCCTCTATGGCAAAGAATTCCATATATTAACCATACTCCAGCTGAGGAAATTCCTCTTCATCTCAGTTCTAAAGGATCATTCCTTCATTCCAAGGCTGTGCCCTCGAGTCTAGTGTCTCCTACTAATAGAAACGTCTCCTCAATGCCCACTGTATTCAGGCTTCAATATTCTGTAAGTTTCAGTGACATTGCCCCTTATCGTTTTAAATTGCGTTGAGTACAGACCCAGACCCCTCAACCACTTGTCATATGACAAGCCCTTCATCCCTAGGATCATTCTTGTAAACCTTGTCTGGAGCCCCTCCAAGGCCAACACGTCCTTCCTTAGATATTCAGATTTCCAAAGCCTTTCTCCATTTAGAAAATAGTTTGTGCCTCTGTTCTTCATACCAAAGTGCATAACTTTTCTACATTGTACTCCATCTGCTAATTCTTTGCCCACTCTCCTAGCCTGTCCAAGTCCTTCTGCAGCTTCCCCGCTTCCTCAACATTGCCTGCTGTGATGACTTTATGGCTTTAAGAGGTGTATTTTGTGCTTTTTTTTTATGTTTTATGAAGAGAAGTTGAGACCTTTGGCACTTTTTATGAAGTGAGGTTGAGACAGAGGTAATGCATGATCTATTCTCAGCCAGAAAAGTAAACAACTTGTGAGGCTTTAGAGTTGTTTCTTTTAAGTTGGAACAAAAGAAGGAGCATGAAGGGGTGGGGTCAATCTCCCACAGAATGAGGATTTTAGTATCAGCTTTCAGTCGCTGTTGAGGTCTTGAAACTGGATGTGGAAGCTGTTATTCCCCTCCCTGTTAGAGTTAAAAGCTGGAATTCTCTTCCTGCTGCTAGAATTGCTTATGAGACAATCTATTTTACTGAATTTGCCTTTTCCAAGGGTGTGTTTATAGGATGTTACTCTCTTGAAAAGTTGCTGTTTACTAGTTAGATAATTTATTATTCTGTCAAATTTTCCAGTCGAGTTATTCCAATTCTACTTTCTTTTTGTATTTTAACTACAGTATAAAAGTAAAATTTGTTTTGCTTCTTGCCCAGTAGTTGACAAATCGAGTTTGCATCTGAATCACAACACCTTACACGTGCCTTAAAAATAAGAAAAAGCTGGGGTCTAGGCTACCTTAATATATTTTGAGGGGGTTGTCCCTCCACTTATCTTACTGCCATCTGCAAACTTAACACTAGTGCCTTCAGTTCCTTCATCCAGATGATTAATATATAACTTGAATAATTGTGGTCCTGTCACAGAATCCTGTAGAGCTTCACTAGTCTCTGGTTGCCATCCTGAAAACAATGTCCTTATCCCTTTTCTAAATGGGGAAGGGCTTTGGAAATCTGAAGGGCAAAGGGTCTTGGGTGTCCTAGTTCAGGATTCTCTTAAGGTTAGCATACAGGTTCTGCTAGTCAGCCAATCCTCTATGCTAGTACCTTGCATCTAACACTTATTTAGTAGCCTCCTGTGCAACACCTTATCAAAAGCCTTCTGGAAATCCAAATAGATCACATCCATAGGTCTAGTTTGCCAGTTACCTCAGAATTCTAACAGATGTTAGGTACAGCCTCCCTTTGATGAACCTGTACTGACTCAGCCCTGTTTTACCATGCACTTCCAAATAATCCACAATCTCATCCTTAATAATGATCTCTGAAATCTTATCAGCGACTGAAGTCAGGTTAACCAACCTATAGTTTCCTGTCTTCTGCTTCCCTCCCTCCTTAAACCGGGATATTACGTTAGTGATTTTCCAGTCCTCTTGACCCTTCTCTGACTCCAGTGACTCCTGAAAGATCCCCAGCAATGCCTTCAGAATCTCCTCAGCTATCTTCTTCAGAACTCTGGTGTGCAGTCCATCTGGTCTAGATGACTTATCCACCTGCAGACCTTTCAGCTTCCCCAGCACCACTCCTTAGTGGTGGCCACTACACTCACCTCAGCGCCCTGACTCTCTTAAAGTTCTGGTATACTGCTGGTGTCTTCCACCGTGAAAGCTGATGCAAGGTACCTGTTAATTTCCTCAGCCATTTCTTTGTTCCCTATTACTACTTCTCAAGCCTCATTTTCCAACAATCCAATGTTCCCTCTTTTAGCTATCTTCAAAAAAACTTGCAGTGTTTTTTCAGTAATAATAGCTAGCTCACTCTCATGTTTCATCTTCTCTGTTTATTACATTTTATTTATCCTCTGTTGGTTTTTAAAGGCTTCCCATTCCTCTGGCTTCTCACTAATCTTCACCACATCAATGCTTTTTCTTTTGCTTTTATATTGTCCCTGACTTCTCTTGTCAGCCATGGTTGCCTCATCCTCCCCTTTTAATATGTTTCTTCTTCCTTGGGATGAATTTCTCCTGTGCCTCCTGAATTGCCCCCAGAAACTTTTGCCACCATCTTCCCTACTAGGTGATCCTTGCAATTATCTTTGACCAGCTCCTCCCTCATGTCTTTGTAGTTACCTTTTACTCAATTGTAATACCATTACAGCTGATTCTAGTTCTCGCTCTCAAATGGCATGTGCATTCTATCATATTATGCTCACTGCTTTCGAAGGTTTCCTTCACCCTAAGCCCCCTAATCAAGTCTACCTCATTACACATCACAAAATCCAGAATTGCCTGTTCCCTAGTGGGCTCTACCACAGCTGCTCCATCTCTTAGATGGTCCACAAATTCCTTTCTTGAACCTGATTTTCTCAGTCCATCTGCATTTGAAGTCACCTGTAATTATTGCATTAGTACCTTCCTTACATGCCTTTTCTATCTCCTGATCTATTTTCTTCCCCACATCCTGACTATTGCTAGGAGACCTGTACAAAACTCCCTTTAGGGTATTTTTTTCCTACACAGTTCCTCAACTCTACCCATGCAGGTTCTACGCCTTCTGACTGTATAAAACTCTCGCTATCACATTTTAATTTAATTTCTTCCTAATGAGGCAAGCTGACACCCCCACCCCGATCCCCTTGCAGCCAAATCTCTGTGATTTCCAGAGTATCGTACCTGCCAATTTCAATCTGCACTGCAAGCTCATTTATTTGTTTATTGAGTGCATTTAAGTACAGCATCCTCTGTGCTGTTTTGACTGCCCTGCGCCTTCTCGTGACTATCCCCTCATCTGTGCGTGAAGTTAGAGTCCTGACACTTTTCACATTCTCTGTCCTATTACTTGTTCTGTAAACGTCAGTAACCTGTGCTGAGTCATCCCACCATTTAACTTTTTTGACAATTTTCCATGCAACTGAATGAAGTATGAGCCAAAGAATAGCAAGCAAAAAGTACCTTTGACCCCCTCTGCATTGATTTACCACATTGCCTCCAAATTCCCCAAGCTATGTTCTCACTCAGACTGTGTCTCCCTCTAGGTGTGATCTTCCTGACCATGTGAAGTTTACTCGCTGTCATCACTGCGAAACTGACAGCATCTTCTGGTACTGCACTTGCACGGTTAAATGTGGAGAGCTGAAATTTGCTGTCAGTGTTGTTGCCTTATTCTTGCAAAGTGTTCACTATTGTAGTTCTTACAAATATAAATAACAAACATTCATTCATATGTCAACTTTTTCTGCACTATTCTGGCTGTGAAATGTTGAGCTTTGTTGAATACGTTAATAGTTCTGCCTTCGGGTTGTTTTCAATATGCCTTTATTACCCTGTGCCGCATCTTCAACATCATCTCGTCTTTTAAGGCCTTGAGCTTGTTGCCCCCAAATCCATTCCATTCTCTCCCAGAATGCACCATTTCAATTCTTCTAATTAATTTTCCACCCTGCTGGGGTATCAAATGACTTGTATCAGAGTCATAAATTATATCTAGTACAATTTCACCAAAGTTAAATTTAGGGCGGCACGGTGGCTCAGTGGTTAGCACTGCTGCCTCACAGCGCCAGGGAGCCACGTTCAATTCCAGCCTCGGGTGTCTGTCTATGTGGAGTTTGCACATTCTCCCTGTGTCTGCGTGGGTTTCCTCCCACAGTCCAAAGATTGCAGGTTAGGCGGATTGGCCATGCTAAATTGCCTGTAGTGTCCAGGGACGTGTAGGTTAGGTGGGTTGTTGGGGGGTGGGTCTGGGTGGGATACCCTGAGGTTCGGTGTGGACTTGTTGGGCCGAGGGACCTGTTTCCACACTGTAGGGATTCTATGAAATGATCACCTCCTGAGTCGTCTCTAACCTTTAATATAGTTGATCGCTTTGTCCTGTTCAAATGCCTCTCCACTGTTGTCTGGCTGGGTGGGATTGTACTCGCCTCGTTTCATTCTTATCCAGCTAATTGCAATTTTAAAACCATAGAAAAGTAGTGGCACTGAAAAAGGCCAATCATCTATAATCTTTAAAGTTTGTTTGATATTTCAGCTTCCACTGTAATCCTATGTGAACATCAGTTTTTATTTTACTTTGTGAAATGGTTTGAAAAGATTTAATAACACAAACTGTAAATTTTCTGATTTGCTGTCAGTGATCATTCTTCAATCTGATTGACTAACTGTTGCTGAATGTCACGGATCATGCACCAGATTCAAAGATTAGAGGAAATTGATGCTTTAAAGCTTGCTAAACTCTTGTGGGCAGCATTCCTGAGGTCAGTGCTCAACACTATCCCTCCACAGCTGATAAAAAAAACCAAGGCCATTCAGTTTAAAGAGAACAGTAAAGGTGCTACTTAGGAATGTGAGAAATGGCTGTTATTTCAAACTTTCAGTTAAATTTGAAGATTGATTCAACTAGTAAAGCTTCATGTGAATTAGTTGAACAATCAACCCTTTGAGGGCTAATCATATCTGTAATGATTAAGCATCACGTTTGGACGGGTTTTATTGGAAAAATAAATGCAGTAAGCATGAGCACTTAAATTTGCTAGCCAATAATAATATCAACTCAAAAGTCACACCATGAGTTGTGACTCTCATGCATATCAATCAGTTTTTGTTGATCCATTTTTGGCTCTGCACCAATAGCCTTGACCTTCCTCTTGTTGTAGAAATTGTACAGTAATAGTGTGTTAAACTGCTCATAGAAAGTCAAGCCTGGCAATCGAGAGTATGAGTGCCATTTTTATGATGTAGTAATTGTTAACGCAAATCCAACTGACCTTTCCTTTTCAGGAACTGAACAACTTGAACTGTTAAATCTCACTTCAGTTAAATTTTAGAGCTTTCTAGAATATATAATAATTAATTTTCTTGCTTTTCCTTTATGTATATTTTCTGTCTTCGAATCTAATCTACATTCTCCCACCTTATTTCTTTCTGTAGTTGATCTAATTCTTAACGCAAATGTCTCTTCTGTCATGCTGTATCTTTCTGCTTCATTAAATCCCTTTAATGATGTCGGTTTCACCTTTCCTTGAATTTACAACCTCGCTCAGCTCGGAATTCCAGCATGCTGCAAGTAGTTTTGTTTAACAAAGGATGCAGAAATTCCTTTATGCTCTGTTCTTTTATTCCAAAGCTTACTTACCAAGTGTCTGTTCATATGATTATGGATATTTGACAAGTCAATATTAGTGAAAGTGACTGAAGATTTGTCATGTGATCAATTCAGAATTTTTAACGGGAGTGTTGATCTGGTTCATGTGATAACATTTTCATTCTACATTGGCCAAATGGTTTTACATTGGCTCCCCACTGGTCCAAGATACTGACTAACTGGGAAAGACAGATAATGTACATAGCTGCACAAAATATGGCTAGATGGGCTACGTGGTCGTTTCCTCGTCTTCATACATTTGTATGTAATTGTACAGTGGAAGATCCGTTCCTCATATCTGCATCATATTAGTAAGAACATTTCTATTTTTAGCCATTTTTAACTAGCAAGTGAAGACCAAATAAAGATTTTCTTTTGGAAGACACGAACCTGCTGCCCTGTAAACAAATGTCTACTATATTAAACAATTTTATAATTATACTTTGTACTGTTATAATTAAAAAGCTAAAACATTCTCAATTATTTAAAAGAAATATTCATTGAACTGGAACACAAATGCATCACATGGTAAATCCCAATATTTATTTTATACCTGTAACAAGAGTGCAACTTATGTCAATTACATAACTCTTGGGACCTTAATCCCCTGAAAGTGTGAACAGATTTCACAGTAACAGTGTGTTGTCTGTAAACAATGCAGTCAATTATGAAATTAAGTGGATATAAAATATGTTAATATGTTTAGGGGGGGCCAGCAGTCTTTATTAAAAGATGAAATACTGTAATGATATCCTGTGCCCAGTCTGAAATTTTTCAGGGGTAGCACTTAAGTACGGAAACGTTTGTAAAAGACTTTTATTGTACATTTTCTTTGTTCACACATGGACTTGCACCTGCAAGCTCTTTTTCACTTTACCACAATAAAATTCACATAATTTACAATTATCTTATGTTTTGCACCAGTAATTTTCAGCTTTATTGGAGTCAGTTAGCTCAGTTGGTTGGATGACTAGCTTGCAATGCAGAATGAACCAACAGTGCGTATTGAATCCTATATGAGCGGAGGTCACGATGAAGGCCCTGCTTTCAGAACCTTGTCACTCATCTTAGGCGTGGTAACCTTCAGATTAAATTCACCAGCAGTCATCTCTCCTTGATGAGATAGTAGCCTTATTTGGGAAAGTTGACTTGCATTTCACATGTTATTTGAACTATTACAACCATGAAGCTTTCCAGGGATCTTCGTTTCATATCGCATATACGACTCTTCCAATTATTAGATAGCAATTCCAGGCTCGCTGCTAAGATGTTTTTTTAGAACCTGTTTTTAAACAGTATGCAGTTACCCTAGCCGCTGTGGCTCAGTGGGTTAGCACTGCTGCTTCACAGTGCTAGAGACCTGGATTTGATTCCAACCTCGGGCGACTGTCTGTGTGGAGTTTGCAAGTTCTCTCCGTGTCTCTGTGGGTTTCTGCCGGGTGCTCAGGTTTCCTCCCACAGTCCAAAGTTGTGCATACCATATAGGTGGATTGGCCATGCTAAATTGCCCATAGTGTTCAGGGATGTGTAGGTTAGGTCCATTAGCCACAGGGTTATCGGAATGGGTCTGGGTGGGATGCTGTTCGGAGGGTGGGTGTGGACTTGTTGGGCTGAATGATCTGTTTCCAAACAGTGGGAATTCTGTGATGAAAAAATGAATTTGCATTTCCTTAACACTTAGAAAATTTTCGGATGCATTAAAGCACTACACAGACAAAGATGCATGTACCTGCATTAATATTAAATGTTATTTTTATTTATAGGAACCTTGTTAAGAAATATGGTCCCAAACGTTCAAGTAAAGATGAAGAACCCAGGTAAAGACTTGATTATGGACATACTTAACATTTGATATCTGTTCAGGGCTGGAGAAAAATTTACAGAGACGGGATGATGGCAGTCGGTGTAGACCATGTAGGTGCCAATTACGTAAACATGTCAAGGAAAGAGAGGTTCTACACAGTCACTATAAGGAACCTGACACTAAATTATGAAACAGAACCTATCTGGATTATTACCTGAACCACATGCAAATTGGTACAGGGAAAATAAGATTAGAGAAATGAATGATTGGCACCTTGACATTCAGTTATCATCACTGAATCCCCCACTATCAACATCTTGCAGGGTTGGAAGAGGTACCATTGACCAGAAATCGAACTAGATTCACCACATAAACACAATGGCTACAACAGCAAGTCAGAGGCTAGGAATACTGCAGCAAGTAGCTCCCTTCCTGACTCCCAAAGTTTGTCCACCATCTACAAGGCATAAGTCAGGAGTGTGGTGGAATACTTCCCACTTGCCTGGATGGGCATAGCTCCAACAACACTAAAGAAACTTGACACCATTCAGGACAAAGCAGCTTGCCTGATTGGCTCCATATTCGCAGGCATCCACTCTCTCCTCCACAGATGTTTAGTAACAGCATGTACTATCTACAAGATACATTGCAGAAATTTACCAAAGATTCTTAGACAGCACCTTCAAAACCCATGACTAGTTCTATACAGAAGGACAAGGACAGTAGCAATATAGGAATACCGCAATCTGCAAGTTGCCCTCCAAGCGACCCACCATCCTGACTTGGAGTTATATCATTGTTCCTTCACTGTCACTGGGTCAAAATCCTGGAATTCCTTCCCTGAGGGAATTGTGGGTCAATCTACAGCACATTGACTGCAGTGGTTCTAGAAGGCAGCTCACCACCACCTTCTCAAGGGCAACTACAGATAGACAATAAATACTGGCCAGCCAGTGATGCTCATGTTCCATGAGTGCATAAGTTAACACAGTGAGTGTTGGTCCTTTCTGTAGTGAGTGAATCTAGAGAATTGATGGACAACAAAGAGATGGCAGATGAATTGAGCAAATATTTTGCATCAGTCTTCACTTTAAAGAATGCAAGTAATATCCTGGAAATGGCTGTAATTTGGGAAATGGAATGGAGGAACTGAGGAAAATTACAATGGAGTCATAGAGTAATACAGCATGGAAACTGACCCTTTGGCACAAACCGGTCCATGCTGACCATGGTGCCCACTCAGCTAGTTCCAATTGCCCACATTTGGTCCATATCCCTCTAAACCCTTCCCATTCACGTACCTATCCAAATATTTCTTAAACGTTGCTATTGTAGCGACCTCAACCACTTTCTCTGGCAGCCCATTCGATATATGGACCACTCTCTGCGTGAAGAAGTCCTTCTTAAATCTTTCTCCTCTCACCTTAAACCTACGGCCTCCAGTTTTCAATGTCCTATCCCTGGGAAAGAGACAACATGCATTCATCCTATCAATGCTTCTCATGATCTTGTACACCTCAATAGGGTCACCCCGCTTTCTCCTTCGTTCCAAAGAATAAAGTCCTATCCTGGCCAACCTCTCCCTATAACTCAGGTCTGCTAGTCCTGGCAACATCCTCGTAAATCTTCTTTGCACACTTTCCGGAATAACTATATCTTTCCTAGGACAGGGGACCAAAACTGAACACAACACTTCAAGTGCGACCTCACCAAAGACTTATACAACTGTAACGTAACGTCCCAACTCCTGTACTCGATGTCTCCACCAATGAAAGCCAGCATACCAAATGCCTACTTCACCACTCTGTTCACCTGTGACGCTGCTTTCAGTGAACTATGTACTTATACTCCTAGGTCCCTCTGTTCCACAACACTCCTCAGGACCTTACTATTTACTGTATAAGTTCTACCTTGGACAGTTATTACTTTGGCCTTACTATTTGGACAATAATACAAAACCACACCTATGGCGCTTCCTGAGCCAATGCATTAGACTTCAAAGTGTGTGTGTCATTATTTGGCATGATACTCTGTTAAAGAATTCAACTTAACATTCAGACATAGCAAGAACTTAATGTTCATGTTTGTTTTGCACAGACTTTTAATATGTTATTTAGTTAAAAGTATTAAAAGTAAATGTGTTAAAAGTATTTTCTCATTCACCCCATTTAACTGGTATAATTCAGCCTCATGTGTTCCTGCCGAGCGATAAGTTACTATCCAGCATAATTCCATTTTCCAGCTTTTGATCCGTAGCCTTGTGCAGCAATTCAAATACATAGGAGTAGTTTTTAAATGTTATGACGGCTTTTAGCCCAACTACTCTTTCAAGCAGTAACTTTCAGTTTATCACCACCCTATAGGTGAAAAATTTCCTACACAATCAAAATGAATAAGGCCTTTCTCTGCACTCTATCTGAGCCTCTCTCAATTCTATAAACTTTTTTTTTTAGTCCTAACGAAAACACCCATAGCCTCTCCCTTCATGCTGCTCTATTCTAAAGAAAGCAACCCTAACCTATCTAAAGAAGATTCCAGGCAATGTCTTGCTCAATCTTTGTACCTTCTCCAGTGCAATCGTTATCATATTGCATACAATTCTGGCGTAACCTCCAAGTTCTTACTCATTTAGTAAAGGCATGTAACCTGTTTGCTAAATATATGTTGTCATGAACCCAGCTGATGGTATTACAGGCGAAGATCCAGGCAAAAATGTGGCTTGATAGATCATATTTTGATTTGGTTTTAACAATGTGGTTCTTGCTTTATTCATTCACTGGATGAGGGTGTCGCTGACCAGGCAGCATTTATTCCCCATCCCTAATTGCCTAGAGGGCAGTTAAGAGTCAACCACATTGCTGTGGGTCTGGAATCACATGTAGGCCAGACCAGGTAAAGACAGCAGTTTCTTTTCCTCAAGGACATCAGTGAACCAAATGGGTTTTTCCTCTGAAAATCGGCAATGGATTCATGGTCATCATTAGATTCTTAATTCCAGATATTTATTGAACTCAAATTCAACCATCTGCTGTGGAGGGATTCGAACCCGGGTCTCTGGATTAACAGTCTAATGATAATACCACGAGGCCATCGGTGAAATATGCATGTGCAGTTCTGCAGATTTTGCTTTAACTATCAAATAGAGATTTATTAAGAAAAGAGATGATGTTAAATGTAGAATAAATCAAACCATCTATTTATATCACAAAATCAAATTTTTTTAAACCCAACAAAAGTATAATCCTATTAATCCAAAAACTCCTTTATAAATCAAAAAGAAACAAAACCGCTTTTGTGTGTACCCAAAACATCACTCTTATAGGGACTCATGTAGGATTATTGTAACACCTTTTTAGGTTTAAGTCACTTGTAACTTCAACATTTTGTCAAGACTCGAATTAAAAGCAGATAGTTACAGAAAGAAGCTATTATATACCTGCTCAAATGTATATAGCTTTTAAGTAGCCTCTGCAAGGTTTAGTCCCAATGGTTCTAGACTGGGACTAATACCGACTCTTCACTCAAAGCTAGTCTAGTTCACTATACCCTTTCCATCTCAACAGAGCACTGGTCTATACAACCAGTCTATTCCAGGGACTTCACTGGATTATTCCTCTCAAAGTAAAACCTGAAAAGTCTCCTCTATAAGCTATTTCTTTAAATCTTAAAAATAGTTGAAAGTTCTCAAAGAAACCCAGGACTCATTATTTACCTTCTAATGCATAAATCGCCATTCATTCTAAAGCCTCAACTGTTTCAAAAGAAATCAGCATGGCTACAGAAATGAAGTTAATTTTTAACTACAACATGTAGAAAACTCTCAAATTACTAAGTCTCAAACCAGAAACCCAAACTTGCAATAAATGATATTAAATGTATGAAGTAGTCCAGCACTATGTCAACTGTGCCAGTGTTAGTCAAGCTACAAAACTTTTACAATAACAGGGTCTTTAAAGTCAACAAAAGTAGTCTCGGTCTATAAGGCTAGATAACAAGGTGTGGGGCTGGATGAACACAGCAGGTCAAGCAGCATCATAGGAGCAGGAAAACCTGACGGTTCGGGCCTAAACCCTTCATCAGAAATGATGCTGCTTGACCTGCTGTGTTCATCCAGCCCCATGCTTGTTATCTCGGATTCTCCAGCATCTGCAGTACCTTTTATCTCGGTCTATAAGGCTGTTGTATTGACTAACTGAAATATGAGGTGGAGTGGTGGTGCCAGAGGAGAAGGAAATCAACAGGATGGATGCTATGAATTTCACTTATCCTCACAACAATCTGCTGCCACTATAGGAAATCCTATGGATCCAAATTTGGGCTTCAGAGTCATCACAGCACTCATCAAGCCTGACAGAGGTCATTCTTGTGTCTGGGGAATTGCTAATGATGATGACAGAGAATACTGGGAAAGATAAGAGCCATCTGTTTTGGTTAAAAAATGTTTTTGACCTATGGTTCTGGACATTTCCACACTACAAGGGTTTCCATATCATTTGTAGGCCTGCTCTAAACTTGATGAAGGTTGATTACAATGATTGGTTAACAGTTCCTTTATCGTTGTTTCATTATCAAGATGGTAGAAGGTAAATTAGATAGGCACATTTTCACAATTCCTAGGCTACTGTGAAATAAGATGGTGCACCCTTAAATTACCACTCACTGATTAACATCACAAAGACTAATGACAACAATTCGCAAATCACAGCTAGGTAAGCAGTGTCTTTGAATAAAAGCACATGAGTTTAAATATGAGATAACAAGGTATAGAGCTGGA
>JAHRHZ010000273.1:5194602-5220663 GCA_024137785.1 Ginglymostoma cirratum | reverse complement strand
TTCCTACCCCTCTGATGCTGCTTGGCCTGCTGTGTTCGTCCAGCTCTTCACCTTATTATCTCAGATTCTCCAGCATCTGCAGTTCCTACTATCCCTGAGTTTAGATATGGGTGGAGGCAGGAATTGAGAAAGCAGTTGAAGGAGGTAGGCTTTGAGATGGAAAGTATTTATACTTTGCTTTTTATCTAATTAAGTCTCCCAACACATTGTTTGCACTTTAATTGCTTCTGCGCAGGCTTTGAAAATAACAAACCTGCCAGACTTCCAATTCTTGCTCCCAGTTATGTCTCAATTCAATGCACCTTCATTGTGTACTTGCTCACATTGCATCCAGAGTCACCCAGAGTATGAATGATGATTACACTGACACAGTTTCCCATTTATTTGTTCAATTACTTGACAGCAATGTTACTTGATCATTTATACATTATTTAAACTGTTGTTTTGTTGCCCAATTTTAGATATGCTTTCTCTGAGGCTAATGTTGATGCTTTCTTTTATTAGCAATTTAAAAAGACATTTAGTTCGTTGGAATGTAGCAAGACTCATACTCATTAAGTCATAAAAGAGCTTCACTGAATTGATTGTCATTATTAATATTTCATCTGGCAAAATGAGTCACTTTTTATGTCCAGGTGAAGTATTTAACAATTTTGCATTCACTAATTCTAATTATTGTTTTGTTTCTACAGATTTACCTACTGTCAATCTTTCTTTCAAGTTCTTAATGAACTCAATGACTATGCAGGCCAACGCGAAGTTGTTGCAGAAGAAATAGGCCACAGAGTCTATGGAGAACTCATGAGATACGCTCATGAACTGAAAATGGAAAGGAAAGCTGTGAGTGTTCTCTCATTTGTTTTCTTTACATGATAAAAAGTGGACTTCAAACTAATTTTAGATTCTTTACTTTTTGTTGAAAAGAAATACAGAATTCTGATTGCAATGGATAAACTCTAATGCAATACAATTCATAAAATAATTATAGATGAGGGAGTCATATATCCAAATATCTCCATTGTACTACCAATTATTTCTGAAATGCTTTGCAGATATTTGCATACAGTTTTGAATTTACACTTTCCCTGTCCTATTATTGCAATTTAATTTGAAATGATGCTCTAGGTTTAATTATGTCTTGCACGCATGCACAAGTGGATTTGCTGGATGCTGCCTTTACAGATGAAAAGCAGCTATTTTTTTCAGTATTGACTCAAAGCTTGAAATTGTTCACCCTTTGAGGTTTATCCTCTCAATTTTTCTACGTACTGGTTCTAGCACTGACTAGCAAAGAACCAGTTGCATGTTTTATTTAACAACAATGCTGAAAAAAGAATGCTCTTCAGTTACGGTTCTGTGTCCAACATTAATAAGGTTATTTATAGGGTTATAATGTCAAGTTCTGCAGGTCATATGATATTAGAATTTAAGAACAATTTTCCTGAACTATGTTATACCTTCTCCTTTCCCCAGGTACAATGGTCAATGATCAATCACTTACACATTGTTAGGATTTCTAGAGCTTCCGTGGGCAAAGGGAATATTATACCTGAAGCTTGGCTTATGTAAGCTTGAAAATTATTGGTCAAAAATGCTTGTTGGAAAAGATTTGACATCAAGGAGAGAGACACAAACTGAGAGAACAAATGGAAACAATTTGTGTTCCTGTCCTGAACAGATGCTAGTCTGTCTCTGCATTTACCACCAGCAATCTTTTTAATGATCAGGTGCAGAATCCATGCAGATTTTTAATTCTGCTCTGTCTCATTTCAGTCTTCACTAGGCATACTGTGGCCATTGGTGTCCCAAGTGTTCACAATTTTTGTTCTGTTTTAAAACATTGGTGTTTCAACAAAAACAACTTGTACAAACATAGTTCACTTAACATCAGAAAACGTTTCAGTACTTAAAAGAAACAATTAAATTTGATGCACAGGGAGATGCTAGGAGCGGTGGCAAACAGTTTGATCACAGTTTGATGAGAGAGTTGTTTTTGGGGATGGTGTGTAAGGGGAATAGAGAGAAGGAGAGCCATTAAGTTTTAGTGCTTGAGTTCCAGGTGATGGAAAAGCAGTTGAAGGCACAGTTACTGATAATGGGATGAAAGGGTTGGAGGAGGTATAAGAGAACTCAGAATTGTAAAGTTGGAGGATTTGAAGACATGGGGTTAGAGCATTAAGTGATATAAAACCAGTGTAAAAAAATTTCAGTTAGAGGCATTAGTGGAGCGGTTATCAAACATAAGTTTTGGTGAGAAGGACTTGATACATGTAAACAAACTGGCAGCAGAGTTTTGAAGACAATGGCCTAGTGGTATTATCACTAGACTAATAATCAAAACACCTAGGTAACATTCTGGAGGCAAAAATAGAAATTGCAGGAAAAGCTCAGCAGATCTGACAGTGTCTGTGGAGCATGGAGAGAGAGGTTGAGAGACTGCATATGACGAAGCATGGCATGGAGTGTGAATTTCAGGATGCGGCGAGAACAATTGTCTGTCGAATGTTAAACATCACAGAGATACCTGTGATCCTGGGTGGATTCAAAACACGAATGATGAAATTTGAGTTGGAATCCACAAAGGGTGAGTCTGAGCCAGAGGCAATCACTGAGGAATGTGATGTGGCTGTGGAAATGAGTTTTAGCAGATACCTTGTCAAACACCAGGAGCAACAGCAAAATTAATGACAGCGAGCAAGAAAAAGATTGGAATGGAAATCCTGTCGAAGAGGAACAGAACTTTTTCAAAGTGGGCATGTCTGGAAGAGATGTAGCGGTGAGTTAAGAAGGCGTATGGTATACTTGCCTTTATTATTGGTTACATAGAGTTTAAGAATAGGGAGGTGGTGTTGCTGGAACTGTACAGAACTGTATAGGAACTGTTGATTAGGCCCCAGCTAGAGTATTGCATGCATTTCTGGAATCCACACTTTTGGAGGGATTTGATAGCACTGGAGAGAGCATGGAGGAGATTTACCAGGATGTTGTCTGGGCTAGAGATTGGACAGACTGGGGTTGGTTTTCTTAGAGCAGAGAAGATTGAGAGGGATCATGATTGAGATGTATAAAATTGAGTAGTATGGATATGGTGGACGGAAACAAACTTTTCCTCTTGATGGAGGATCAGTGACAGGGGTGTGGGGAAGGGTGGGGGAGACGTGGTGGTTGTTGTTGGGTTGGCAGTGGTATATTTAATGTAAAGGCAGAAGGTTGAGAGGAAAATGTTTTCACCCATAAGGTGGTGGGAACCTGGTACTCACTGCCAAAAGCCCATTTCTGTGCTGTTGGCCTCTATGACTCTATAACATGCATGGAATAAAATTTAAAATCTAGATGCACAAATCTGTAATCATACTGAAATTACAGACTTGACACACAAACTAGTCTCATGAGAAACTAGGTAACCAGAGTTGTAACACTGACATTCATATTACTAAACAATTGTCTAATCTCATGATTGAACACTTTGAGGTTGCTTTCTTTTTGCAGCACCTGCAAGAAGGACGTAAAGCCCAGCAGTACCTTGACTCATGCTGGAAACAGATGGATAATGTAAGCTTCATTTTTTTTTTCTCCTTTTAAACTATATTCTGGTGAGAACTGAGGTGCAGTCACCATAGTTGCGTCATTTTCAAATTGGGACTCAAGACTAGAATTAAAGGAGGGACAGATATCTTGGGTGGAGTATTGTCAGCGATCACTGACAAAGGGTTGGGGCCATTGAGGAACTGTAAAGTACAGATGAGAATTTTAACTTTGGTAGATTCTCTCTAGGTTCCAACTCCTGCCAAGTTAGTTTAAACGTTCTTCAGCAGCACTGGCACACCTCCCCACAACGATACTGGTCCCATTCCAGTTCAGGTGCAACTTGTCCACCACCTACAGGTCTCACCACCTAAAAAAGGTCTCTAGATCCCAGAATTGTAAGCATCCCCCACCCCCCCCCTCCCCAACCCCCCTGCACCATCTCACCAGCCATGTGTTCATCTGGTCAGAAGTCACACAACACCAGGTTATAGTACAACAGCTTTATTTAGAATTGCAGGCTTTCGGAGCACTGCTCCTTTGTCAGGTGAGATCACTTTGAAAGCTCGTGATTTCAGATAAACCTGTTGGACAATAACCTGGTATCATGTGACTTCTAACCTTGTCCATCCTAGTCCAACACCAGCACCTCCATATCATGCATTCATTTGCACTAACCTCCTATTCCTAATACCCCATGTTAGAACATAGAACAGTACAGCACAGTGCAGGCCCTTCGGCCCACGATGTTGTGCCAAACCTTTACCCTAAACCTAAGGTCCAGCTAACCTCCACCCCTACCTTATACTATCACCCATATGCCTATATAATAGCAGCTTAAATGCCCTAATGAGGCTGACTCCGCTACCCGCTCCGGCAATGCATTCCACGCTCCTACCACTCTGAGCAAAGAACCTACCTCTGACGTCTCCCCTATCTCTACCTCCACTCCACTTTAAAAGTATGCCCCCTCGTAATAGCTACCTCCACCCTGGCTGTCCACTCTATCTATACCTCTGATAATTTTGTACACCTCTATCAAGTCACCTCTCATCCTTCGTCGTTCTAAAGAGAAAAACCCTAGCTCTCTCAACCTTTCCTCGTAAGATCTTCCCTTCATTCTAGACAACATCCTGGTAAATCTCCTCTGCACCTTTTCCAACGCTTCCGCATGTTTCCTGTAATGAGGTGACCAGAACTGGACACAGTACTCCATATGTGGCCGAACCAGGCTTTTGTATAGCTGGAGCATAACTTCACGGCTCTTGAATCCAGTCCCTCTATTAGTGAAAGCTAACACATCATACGCCGCCTTAACAACTCTATCCACCTGGGTGGCAGCTTTCAGGGATCTGTGGACATGAACCCCAAGATCCCTCTGCTCCTCCACGCTGCTAAGAACCTTTCCATTAATCCTGTATTCTGCTTTTAAATTTGTCCTTCCAAAATGAATCACCTCACACTTTTCAGGGTTAAACGCCATCTGCCACTTCTCAGCCCAACTCTGCATCCTATCAATTTCCCTTTGTAAACCAGAACAGGCGTCCACGCTATCCACAACTCAACCCACCTTCGTATTGTCTGCGAACTTACTAATCCAACCTTCCACTCCTACATTCAAATCATTTACAAAAATCACAAATAGAAGAAGACCCAGAACAGATCCTTGTGGTACACCACTTGTAACTGAGCACCGTGTTGAATATTTTCCGTCCACTACCAACCTTTGTCTTCTAAGGGTCAGCCAATTCTGAATCCAATCTGCCACATTTCCCCCTATCCCATGCCTCCTTACCTTCTGCATGAGCCTACCATGGGGAACCTTATCAAACGCCTTACTTAAATCCATGTATACGACATCCACTGCTCTACCTTCATCCACGTGTTTGGTCACCTCTTCAAAGAATTCAGTAAGGTTTGTGAGGCATGATCTACCCCTCACAAATCCATGCTGACTATCACGAATCAAACTGTGCCTATCCAAGTGATCATAAATCCTATCTCTCAGACAGAATTTTGAATTTAGTTAGAACATTAAAAATTGACTCAATTTTATTGAACTGCATGAGTAGCTAGGCATGGGGGTAGATTGGGCAAAGAGTTTGTTTTGAACCCACAGGTAAGTAGCGTGGGCTATGATCCCAAATGACTGCTTGGAGAACATCATGCCTAATCCATGACTTGATGTGCAAATACTTTGCCATAGAGTGGCAAAGATCAAGGCATTGCTAGAATGCAATTTTTCCTGTCTCATGGGATGGATGTTCACTGGATGTGCCAGCATTTACTGCCCATCTGTAGTTGCCCTTGAGAAGGTGGCGCTGATCTGCCACCTTGAAGTGCTGTAAACCATTTGGTCTAACTACACCCGCAGTGCCATTTAAGGAGTTCCAGGATTTTCACCAGCGACACTGAGGAATGTTGACATATTTCAAACTCAGGATGGCGAGTGGCTTGGAGGGGTATTTGCAATTGGTGGTGTTCTCATGTATTTGCTGTGATTGTCCTTCTTGATGGTAGTAGTTGAGGGTTTGGAAGTTGACCTCTGAGGAGCCTTGGTGAATTTCTGCAATGCATCCTGTACTTGGCACGTAGTGCTGCTACTGATTGTTAGTGGTAGAGGGAGTGAATGGCACCACGTCCACAAACAATCAAGTGCGTTACTTTGTTTTTGATGGTGTCATGCTTCTTGATTATTGTTGGAGCTGCACACATCCAGGCAACTGAAAAATATTCCAACACATTCCTGACTTGTGTTTTGTAGATAATGGACGGGCTTTAGGGAGTCAGAAGGTGATTTACTTAGTATGATTCTTAGCCTCTGATCTGCTCCTGTAGTCATAGTATTTATATGGCTAGTCCAGTTCAGTTTCTGGTCAGTGTTAAACCCAGAATTCTATTTGCGGGGGTTACAGTGATGGTAATGCCATTGAATATTAAGACAGCTGGTTAGATTCTCTTTTGTTGGAGGTAGCCATTGCTTCACATTTGTATGCTGTGAATGTTAGTTGCAACTTATCAACCAATGCCTGGGTATTGTCCTGGTCTTGCTAAATTTGGACAAGGACTGCTTCAGTATCTGAGCAATCATGAATGGTGCTGACCATTATGCAGTTATCAGCAAACATCTCCACTTACGATGGAGGGAAGGTCATTGATGAAGAAGTTGAAGATGGTAAGGTCTCAGACACTCCCCTGAGAAATCCTGAAGAGATGTTCTGGAGCTGAGATGACTTACCTTCAACAACCACAGCCACCTTCCTTTATGTCAGGCATAACTCTAACCAGCAGGGAGTTTCCCCCTGATTCCCATTGAATCTAAGATAACAAGGTGTGGGGCTGGATGAACACAGCAGGCCGAGCAGCATCATAGGAGCAGGAAAGCTTGAGGTTTCGGGCCTTGAGCCTTCATCAGAAATGGGGGAGGGGAAGAGGGTTCTGAAATAAATAGGGGGAGGCGGATAGAAGATGGATAGAGGAGAGGATAGGTGGAGAGGAGGCAGACAAGTCAAAGAGGCAGGGATGGAGCCAGTAAAGGTGAGTGTAGGTAGGGGGGCGTAGGGAGGAGGACGGACAGGTCAAGGGGGCGGGATGAGGTTAGTAGATACGAGATGGGGGTGGGGCTTGAGGTGGGAGGAGGGGATAGGTGAGAGGAAGAACAGGTTAGGGAGGTGGAGATGAGCTGGGCTGGTTTTGGGATGCGGTTGGGGGAGGGGAGATTTTGAAGCTTGTGAAATCCACATTGATACCATTGGGCTGCAGGGTTCCCAGGCTGCTCCTATGATGCTGCTCGGCCTGCTGTGTTCATCCAGCCCCACACCTTGTTATCTCGGATTCTCCAGCATCTGCAGTACCTTTTATCTCTCCCATTGAATCTAGCTTTGCTAGGGATTCTTGATATCACACTTGGTCAAATATGGCCTTGATGTCAAGGGCTGTCACACTTATCTAATGTCTGGAATTTAGCTCCTTCATCTATGTTTAAACTAAGGTTGCGAGCTGAGCAGCTCTAGTGAAACCCAAACTAAGCGTCGCTCAACAGTTTATTGCTAAGCAATTGCTGCGTGATAGTCCTGTTAATGACCCTTTCATTGCTGGATGGGGGACTTTTTTTTCCATATTAAGCAGATGCCAGCATTGTAGCTGTACTGTAACAGCTGTGGTAGGGTGCCTAGAGCAAGTTCTGGAGCACAAGTCTTCTGGGCTATTTTAGGAATGCTGTCAAGCTCTATTGCTTTTTCAGTCGATTTGTTGACATTATAGAATCCCTACAGTGTGGGAGCATGCCATTCAGCCCATCAAGTTCATACCCGATCCTCTGAAGAGCAGCCTACCCAGACCCACCCCACTACCTTCTCCCTGTAATTGTGCATTTCTCATGGCTAACCCACCTCACCAGCACATCCCGAGACATTATGGGCAATTTAGCGTGGCCAATCCACCTAACCTGCATATCTTTGGACTGTGGGAGGAAACTGGAGCACCTGGAGGAAACCCAAGCAGACATAGGGAGAATGTGCAAACTCCACACAAATAGTTGTCTGAAGGTGGAATTGAACCTGGGTCCTTAGTGCTGTGAGGCAACTGTGCCACCATGCCACCCTATCACGTGGTGTGAATTGAATGGGCCGATGACTGGCATCTGTGATCCTGGGGACCTCTGGAGGAGGTTAAGATGGATCAGCCACTTGCAAGCTCATTTTGTTTACTTATTACTCCTTTTACTGAAGAGGAGCCCATATTATATGTTGCTATATTAAAACAATTGGGATTGAATCCACACAAATGTGTCCCTGTAGACCGTGGCAGAAAGACTCTTGGATGGGGAAGGAATTTAATGATTGATCCTGGTAAATGCTTTGTTGTGGTCAGAACATAAAAATGTTGCTCTTTATTAAGGTTTATTGCCTTCTTGTATTGAGAAAAACAATTTGCACAATGTAGTTGCAAATAAATTTTTCAGCTGACTGTGCATTGTGCAAATTAAAGTAGCAACCGAGATGACGTTTGTCTTTCTGAAGTGTTTTTGAGATGAACCCTTTAATTAACTATGTGCCCAATTTGTTGACATCATAGAATACCTACAGTGTGGGAGCATGCCATTCAGCCCATCAAGTTCATGCCCGATCTTCTGAAGAGCAGCCTACTCAGGCCCACCTCACTACCTTCATGAGTAGGCTTTCTTAGGATTACTAATGCTGTTATACTCTTCTGCAGATTATTGTAACCAATATGTTGAGAAATGGCTTCTTAATGCAACTGTTTAACAAAATGCAGAGAATACAGACTTTTTTTTAATTATACTTTTAGTATTTTTTTCTACACCATGAACGCTTGTGACAGCTTAACTTGGGGGAAAAAAAACTTCACCTGGCTCAATGGAATAATTGCAGATATTAACACAAAAAGAAGACTTTGACTGCCAGCTTAAAGCTGTATTATCCAAAGCTAAAATTTAAATGATTTTGACCACATATGGGTTTGATTTACTTTAGAAATCTATATCTAGGTTCAAACAGATGATAATAATATTAATTGAATTTATTATTTTTTCTGAAAAACTACAAAGCATTTTTATCATTTCATTGAGATTTCTCATTGTTCCAGGTAAGCATCACTTTAATGATTCAGTAGCTTCCAAAGCTTGGTTAGAAGTTTCAAACTAGAAGACTAATCATCAAATTATGTTTTTTTTTAAACACCTTTCCCTTTCAGAGTAAAAAGAAGTTTGAGAGAGAATGCAAAGAGACTGAGAAAGCGCAACTGTGTTACGAGAGACTAGATTCTGACCATAATGCAACAAAAGCAGATGTTGAAAAGGTTGGAAATTTGTTGTTTCTATATATGTAGTCCAATTTTAAGTTATTTCAAAGCTGGTTCTTCTGCACATTCAAATTTGCCTGTTATGTTTATTGAATAATAAGATTTACTTCACTGAAAGATGGTGGGGTTGGTGAATGGGGATTAGTAAACTTAGAACTAATGTTGAGGTTGGTTGGCTTGCCGAACTGGTTTGTTGTTCCGCAGACGTTTCATTACCGTGCGTGGTAACATCCTCAGTGCAGCTGTTACCAAGCACGGTAACGAAACGTCTGCGGAACAACAAACCAGCTCGGCGAGCCAACCAACCTCATCACCCACATCCCGAGCTACAGATCTACTCCAAAACCTTAGAGCTAATGTTAATATTGTGTATTTAATTCACTGTGGAACAGCATTGAAAGGTTTCCTGTATTGTTGATCTTATGCAAGGGTAGGGTAATTGACAAATAGCTTTCTTTGAGTTGCAGAAGAAAGATTTGGCAAATTGACAATCCATTTTGTTAGGACAGTGTACCACATACAAGTTGCTTAGTACAAACAAACATACAATCAGTTTTGAGATTCTGTTTTTTAACACATCAGACATTTTAATGCATGGTGTAAGGAAAAGTGCAAAGTGAGAACTTTTTCCCAAGTGCTTCTTTTAGCAGATGTTAAAAGTTTATTAAAATTATTTTTCGTCAAGTAGCGCTGACCTCTGTATGGTGTCTCTAGCTTACTTTGGTGAGGTTAGTCACAGGAGGTTTTCAAGAATGCAGCAGTTGCAAGCAGAGCAATTGCATAGGTCAAACTGTGTGCTTGTTACATTTCCTATTTCTGATGTGGAACCGCTCTAGATACCTCTAAAAGAAATGTTAGACTATCCTTGTAAAGAAAAGAAGAGTGACCACTGCTGTACAGAAAGAAACTATCCCGGTATTCAAATAATGAGACTTTACCACACATGCAATCATTGCTGTCTTTCTTATGCACAAAGGTTGAAAGACCTTCTGTCTGTGCATCTTCCTGCACGCCTGCGTGCATCCATTTACCTGAAGCTTTGAGAAACTGACAGTCTTATCAAAGTGGCAGCTCCTGTTGGGGTTGAGAAAAGTTTCAAGAACTGATGATTATCCAAGGTTAAAATTGAATTTTCACATAAAGAAACCAGCTAGAGTATTATGATGTACTTTTGAGCAGTGGACCACCTTTTGGATATCGTATCAAATACCATTTTATCAAAGTTGGGACTTGCAGTCATTTTGTAAATGAAGATGCCAATCACCAAGTATCACTTTTAGCTGCTAAGAAATAAGCCTATTTGGCGTAGTTTTCTTTTCTTTCCGACTGGTGGCACATGTCATTTAGAATGATATTATACCACTGCATTTTAATCACTCCAAATAATAAAGTAGAAATATGAACTGCCAAAATCCATTCCTTGCCAACTCAGTTCACAACGATTTCCTCAGTTAACATTTGATAACATGACCTTTTGTGCATTTGTATAAGTATGGTGGACGGTCACATGAAGAGTCTTATCATGTGATGCAATAATGGTGTCTTTGGCCGTTTTGGGTGGATGAGCAGCTCTCTAACCTTGTTGCCTGTAGAGTAAGTGTCTCCACAATAAAGCTTCTGCTGTTTAATGCTTCTGCCTCTTGGTCCTTCTTAATACAAGAAAAAAATTGGCACAAGGATGGGATTAAAAACTGCTCTGAGATCCACTGCGCCAATCACTCATTAATCAAATCACCCCACAGAAACGGTGAGCAGTGCAGAAGGAGCTTGCCATGTACTCCACCCTGAGTAACAATTCCTCTACACAAGGAAATGTCTTAAGCTAGGGATGTATACTTGGACACAAAGAGGCAGCCTTGGGAATACCTTGATTTAAAGCAAAAAAAGCAAGGTAGTGTTACTGTTTTTGTGGTACATTGTGCTACCCAGAAGCTTCACATTTTAAAACAATAGGAAATTTTGGCATGTGGGACTGTATGATGGGAATACAGTGAACTGGGACTGCTGTACAAATAGAGATAGAGAGAGAGCACAATTCCATTATTTTGTAATGATAGCTAACAAAATTGAAGCAGATATTGTCATTCCTGCGTTCCAGAGTTTTATGGGAGAGGGGGGAGAATCTTTTAACCTCCTGAGGAGCCTGGAACAGTCAGAAAAGCTTGATTTCTAAAACCTATGAAGAAATATTAGGAATTCTACAGAAATATTTTTCACAAAGCTATTGGTAATTGCTAAAAGGTTCAGATTCCACAAATGCTGCCAGCATAATGCTGAATCCGTCCACCAGTTTATGGCAATTTTAAAGAAGCTAGCAGAATTCTGCAAATTTGGAGAAGACTTAAGTTTTGCTATCAGAGACGGACTGGTGTGTGGTTTAAGATGTGAAGCAATCCAGAAGAGATTACTGAAGGAAAGGAGCCTAGACTTAAAGAAAGCACTGGAAAAAGCAGTCTCAATGGAACTAGCAACCAAGGAAGCTCAACAGCTAAACTCTGAAAAGGGAGTTCATAAAATGGTGGCTAAAAGGTAAGCCCCCATGCAAACTCAAAATTGCCATTGATGTGGAAAAACAGGTCACGCAGCAGCAAATTTCTGGTATAAAGCTATATGCAGACACTGCCAAATAAAGGATACATTGAGCAGACATAATTGAGGAAGAAACCTGAACAACATTCAGAAAAAGTACAGGAACTGAAGAGTAGGAAGAAAATCTACACAGTACAGAAGGGGCATGAGAAAAGCCCAGACTTTCAATCTAAAGAGGACCTGTTATTAAACATTCTGGCCATCACTAGCAACCCCAACCGATACTAGGTCATTCCTTTACTTACGTAAGAACTAGGAGCAGGAGTAGGCCATCTGGCCCCTCGAGCCTGCCCTGCCATTCAATAAGATCGTGGCTGATCTTTGAGATTCAGCTCCACTTACCCACCCGCTCACCATAACCCTTAATTCCTTTACTGTTCAAAAATTTATCTAGCCTTGCCTTAAAAACATTCAGTGAGGTAGCTTCAACTGCTTCACTGGGCAGGGAATTCCACAGATTCACAACCCTTTGGGTGAAGAAGTTCCTCCTGGCCTCAGCCCTACATCTGCTTCCCTTTATTTTGAGGCGATGCCCTCTAGTCCTAGTTTCACCTGCTAGCGGAAACAACCTCCCTGCCTTCACCTTATCTATTCCTTTCCTAATCTTATATGTTTCTATAAGATCTCCCCTCATTCTTCTGAATTCCAATGAGTATAATCCCAGTCTACTCAGTCTCTCCTCATAATCCAACCCTCTCAACTCTGGAATCAACCGAGTGAATCTCCTCTGCACCCCCTCCAGTGCTAGTATATCCCTTCTCAAGTAAGGAGACCAAAACTGCACACAGTACTCCAGGTGTGGCCTCACCAGGACTCTATACAGCTGCAGCATGGCCTCCCTGTTTTTAAATGCCATCCCTCGAGCAATGGCAGACAAAATTCCATTTGCCTTTTTAATTACCTGCTGCACCTGCAATCCTACTTTTAGCGATTCATGCACAAGGACACCCAAGTCCCTCTGCACAGCAGCATGCTGCAATTTTTTACCATTTAAAACATAGTCCATTTTGCTGTTACTCCTACCAAAATGGATGACCTCACACTTGTCAACATTGTAATCCATCTGCCAGACCTTTGCCCACTCACTTAGACTATCTATATCCCTCTGCAGACTTTCAGTGTCTTCTGCACACTTTGCTCTACCACTCATCTTAGTGTCATCTGCAAATTTTGACACACCACACTTAGTCCCCAACTCCAAATCATCTATGTAAATTGTAAACAATTGCGGTCCCAACACTGATCCCTGAGGCACACCACTAACCACTGACCGCCAACCAGAAAAACACCCATTTATCCCTACTCCTTTCTTTCTACTGGTCAACCAATCCTCTATCCATGCCAGTACATTACCTGTAATACCGTGGAACTTCATCATATGTAGCAGCCTTTGGTATGGCACCTTGTCAAATGCCTTCTGGAAATCCAGATACACCACATCCACAGGTTCCCCATTGTCCACCATGCAAGTAATGTCCTCAAAGAATTCCACCAAATTAATTAAACATGACCTACACTTCATGAACCCATGGTGGGTATTCCCAATGGGACAGTTTATATCCAGATGTCTTGCTATTTCTTCCTTAATGATAGATTCAAGCATTTTCCGCATTACCGAAGTTGAGCTAACTGGCCTATAGTTACCTACTTAATGGCAAACATGTAAGAATGGAGGTGGACACCAGAGCGGTGGTTACTTGAATGTGTGTGTTAGAAGCTGCTGAGTGTCATTTTGCTGCAACCCTCAAAAATTGTACTAAGACTGTACGTAGGTGAACTGGTGACTTTAAAGAGTTGTGTCAATGTGAATGTTCATTATACAGTCAGTCTGAAGATTTGCTCTTGCGCATCGCTTTATTAGGAAGAATGTGGTTGGAGAAAATCAAATTCAACTACACTGAAGTAAATTGTATGTCACATTTCGAGACTGATCTATCATGAATTCTTAAAACAAATCTTTGCTTTCAATAGGGATCTGGGTAACATGGAAAAGATCTGTCAAGTTGAAAATCAGGTGACAATCAAGCAAAATGTTGCAAGGTGTAATCAATGCATTATGCAGTTAGACCAAATGGTTTGGCAGAAAGTCTTGTTCAGACAATTAAATAGTTATGGGTAACTTGAGTGCAAGAATCACTATCCAAAATACTGAACCAGTTTTTGTTACTAGAACACAACCCAGTTGACGACTTGGAGTTCTCCAGCATTGCTCATGGAGAAGCTTCAGTTGCGTACAGCATTTGATTTTCTGAAACCACCCATGATAGAAGACATTGTTGACAGGAAACATCTGAATCAGGTTTTCCAAAGAGACACCCAGGCCAAATGTCACGTTTTTTCATGAAGGTTATGAAGTGTTGGCCTACAGGTAAGAAGTGTGTACCAGCCGTCATTATGGAACAGACAGGACCACTTTCCTACACCATACAGACATGAGACAATATCGTATGGAGAAGAAATGCAGATCTTCTCTTGGCAACCATGACAAATGTGCCAGAGACAACATTAATTGAAGACCTACAAAGAACTCTGCCAAATAGAGACCTGGATATACTTGAGGACAGAATAGTAACTGGATCACTGAGGAGACAGTAACTTAGTGGAGAATACCATGACATGTGTGAACCTCTGAACATTCAGTTGTCTCAGGGAAAGACAATGATATATAATGTTCCAAGTACACCTAAAACACCAGAGGTTTAAAGCCAACAAGAAAAATAAACAGGTGCCTGGATGCACTGATAGACACTCAGGATTGGACTTCCTCCGGAAGCCTTACTACAGACAACAGTTTTTTTGATTGTAAATAATGTGAATGTTTTCATTGCAGGAATGTCTGATGTTAAGGGGGAGGGATATTGTGCATTTGTGTAAGTTTGGTGAGCTGTCACTTTAGGAATATGATCATGTGATGCAATGACGTCATTGGTCATTTTGGGCAGACAAAGCACGCTGTTTAACCTTGCTGCCTGAGATGTGAACATCTCCATAATAAAGCTCCTGCTGTTTAATGCTTTGGCTTTTCCTGATCCTGCTTGGAGCTTAGCTCTCGGGGTTGTGCACTGGAAATGGAGCTTTACAACTGAGTTGCCTTTAATGAAGCTATTAAAAAATTCTAATTTGCCTCAAACTGACTGACTACCTAGGATAAAAGCAAACCACACCAAGTTTCTTCAGTAACTATAAGAAAAAGTTCCATTTATTATAGTACCCTTATTCTCAATAAGAACAGTAAAGGAATAGGATTTTGAATTTATATATCTTAAACTAGACACTTTTCAAAATTTTCACAAACTCTGCAAGGACATTAAAAAAGAAAGATGCAAATATCATGAGCTGAGGGAGTCCAAATCACAAAATTAGATGTATTGGTTTCACAATTCATTTGATTCTTTGATGCTTTGATGTTTGTTACCTGTTCCGTGATGGTCAGTCTGTAGTTTACTTGTTGCTTGGGAGGTCCCCAGGGTCTTTCTGATTGCCTTTGGATTTTGAATTATTTCTTTCTGCATCTCTGAATATAGTCTTTCTGCTCTTTCAATGAAAATTGGAGAGAAAAACCTCACTGAATAAGAGGAGAGAGAAATATTATTCAAGCGAATTTCCAGAGGTCTTCATTCTTAATTTTATTCCCTTCGAAGAGTTGTGTGAAATTGCGTCCTGATCAGTCAGAGGGTTGTTGCTATGCTGAGCTGACCTGAACCAATACAGGTAGTTCTCCTATAACATGATAGTTGCATTCTTCTGTGGCCCTGCGCTATAGAAAATCACGTTTTTGATAATCGCCGTAGAAAATTGCGTTACAGGGAAATTGCTGTACCTGTACAGCAGAAAATTTGTGTCATCCAAACGGTGTCCACTATTCATCAGTTGTGTTAGAGCCAATTCGTGTTAATGAGACATGCCTTCTAGCAGAACTACCTGTAACTAATAGCATCAGTTCATCTGGACTGAATGTCCCGTAAAAGTAACTTTATCTCAGATAATTTTCCAAAGCTGCTAACATCTCCCTATACATTCTCCCCTTTTTCAAAACAGGTTCTGTTTTCAGTCCATACTCCAAAAATGAAATGTGATCTCTTACATAGTGGATTAAGTATATTTTGTTTTAATGATTTTATCCATTTAAAAATAAATGAAACCTAATATTAGCATTCTGAAAGGCTATGTTTTGGTCGACCTATTACTTTGACACAATCTTGGATTCAGATATCCACTGTCAGATGGTTGAATTTGATGACTGCATTGTTGAGTTTCAATAATTTTTAGCAAAGACTGGCTGGGAGGTTTACTGAAGTGAAATCTGTCAAGGAGAGGAAAGGAGAAACCACATCCAATTGACTGCTTCAGTACACCTGGCAAGGTGACTTTTAAAAATTGCCATTAAACCTCTCTATCTCAGTTTCCCCAACTTAAAGCAGTGCAGAGATGACTTGATGTTGAAGGGGGACAAATGTGAACTGAGAAGTTCAGATGAAATTAGACTAAGCAGTTGGCCAGCAGTGATATCTTTTTAATCCCCAGGCAAAACAACAATTAAATCTTCGAACCCACATGGCCGATGAATGCAAAAATGAATATGCTGCGCAACTGCAGAACTTCAATAGTGAACAGCAGAAGCATTTCCAGTTCATCATGCCTCAGATTTTTAAGGTAATTCAGTTTCCTTACATTCTTTCCTGGATTATTTGGAGTCGGGGGGCCATTCTTTGCGGATTGCAAGTAACAAGGCATAGTCATAGTGTCATACAACATGGAAACAGACCCTTCAGCCCAACCAGTCCATGCCGACCATAACCCCAAACTAAACTTGTCCCATCTGCCTGTTCCTGGCCCGTATCCCTCCAAACATTTCTTATTCATGAACTTATCCAAATATCTTTTAAACATTGTAACTGTACCAGCATCCACCACTTCCTCTGGAAGTTCATTCCACATGCGTACCACACTGTGTAAGAAAATTGCCTGTCATGTCTCTTTTATATCTTTCTTCTCTCACCTTAAAAATGTGCTCCTTAGTCTTGAAATCTCTCACCCTAGGGAAAAAGACACCTGCTTTTACTTTCTCGCCTCTCATGATTTTATAAATCTCTTATAAAATCATGCCTCAACCTCCAATGAAATAACTCCCAGCCTAATCAGCCTCTCCTTGTAACTCATAGCGTTCATTCCCGGCAACATCCTTGTAAAACTTCTCTGAACCCTCTCCAGCTTCGTGTCTGTAACTCCCTTCTGTCTTCTGTGTTGTGACTTGAACATCCTAAAAATAGTAGAAAATTTGTAGGTTGATTACTTTTATTTTTAATGAATAAATTTTTATATTCAGTTTTTAGCGTCGACGTACATCACCACTGAAATTAAGATTATTTTGAAATAACATGTAAGTAGGGATGGCGAATTAACTGCAATGCTGCACTAGTGTCACCTTGGCAAAGAGTGTCTATTCAGAATCCTGGACTCAACCGATAGTCCTACTCGGGCTTGTCTTGGAGAGACTGTTTGTTTTAGTTTTGTAATTGTCCCTGATGTCAACTTTTCCGAGCTATAGTAAACTTGTACCAGATTCAACGGAAGAAGTTTAGCACTGGAGAAGGATAATCCACAAAAATGTGCAGTGGTCATTCCAACACAAAAATATCAAGATACATCTGTGAGGATGGGTTCGAGAATCATAGAATCCCTACAGTGCAAAAAGAGACCATTCACCCCATCAAGTCTGCACTGACCTTCCAAAGAGTATCCCATCCAGATCCTTACCCAGTCCCCATAACTCTGCATTTACCATGGCTGATCCACCTAGCTTGCACATCCCTGGACACTATGGGCAATTTAGCATGGGCAATCCACCCAACTTGCACATCTTCAGAGAATGGGAGGAAACCGGAGCATGTAGTGGAAACCCACGCAGACGCAGGGAGAATGTGCCAATTCCATGCAGACAGTCAAGCAAGTGTGGAATTGAACCTGGGTCCCTGGCACTGTGAGGCACCAGTGCTAACCACTGAACCCTGGTGGTTTTTTTCCCTCCTCAAATTAATTCTTTCAACATTTGCTGGAAGTCTAGTTTGGCGACTACATCCCCAGGACCCAGGTAGCTTGATCAGTGTGGTGCAACCGAGCTGCTTTTGGTAATGGACATTGAAGTGCCCCCCACATACAAATTACATTTGGTGCTCTACAGAATTTCCCAATTTCTTCCTTTAGTCCTCCAACTTAATGTTAGTAACTTCATCCTCATAATGTTTACGCTGCTTGAGATGTCTCCAATTACAAGTATTATAGAAATGCCAGTTATCATACCTAATCCTTTATCCCAAGAATTATGTATTTAATCCCTGGAATTAATGCTCATTTTAAGCTAGTTTTTTTTAAATGAAAAAGTGTGAAATTATTACAATCTATACTAAATGAGAACTTAATTTTACAGAATCTACAAGACATGGATGAGCGAAGAATTGTCAAATTAAGTGAATGTTACAGGGGATTTGCAGAAGCTGAGCGTAGAGTTGTTCCAATTATCAATAAATGTTTAGAGGGAATGATCAGCGCTGCAAAGTCTGTGGATGATCGCAAAGTAAGTCTTGTTGAGAGCTGTAACGGAAAAAACATGCAAAATAGTTATCTATGCTGATGTTTCAATGTCAGTAATTTGCAGTATTAAGAAGTTGAACCTGAGCTGGCCAATCTTCCAGGTTACAGGAATTTTGTGGGTGGGTGATGTTGAGATTTTTTCAGTAGGGAGGTGAGGTGATGAAGAGGAATCCTATCAAAAAATATAAATTACGTAACACACAATCAATGTTAAATGTTCCACTTCAGTGCTGTTATTTGTTACAAATTGTGTTTGGCAGACTAATGCTGTTGTGGACAGCAAGGTTCATAGAAGTTGACTTTTAGTTTTATTTATTTGTGCTGTCACAATCAGATATGTGGCTTTGTATAATTTGGTAATAAATGAACAGAATTTAGTTTGTCGTTAAAGAATTCTGTTGTTAAGAGCTTGAAGTGGGTTTTAATTATTTAATATTATTACATTTTGAAACGAGGCTTTAATCAAAGGTTTGTTCTATAGTGTATCATTTCTAAAATCTAACCAGCTGTGATTTGTGCTAATTTTTTTTGTCCCCTTTGCTTTTAATAAATTCAAAACTCAAGTTGTTTAACAAAAAAATATTGAAAAATGTTCCATGCATTATGTTACTCCCCAAGGTGCTGGTGGTAGCTCCCTCGTTAGATCAGTTATATTCTAATTCTTAATATTAACTCAGCTGTAGGAGTGCTTTAAAATCCTGGAGATTTTTCCATCTAATCATTAATGTCAGGGCATGTGTGATTATTATGTGAAGATAGGGTCAAGATTGTGGTTGGCTCTGATGGCCCCATGGTTGAAAAGGCCTTCATACAGTCAAGCTTAGCCATGAAGACTGCTCATTTGAGAGTAGTGTCTGTGGAATTGTCTCTCAGCAAGATTCAATGTCTTCAAGAATGAATAAAGTTAGCCAAGGAAGATTATAAATGTGTGCTATTGAAAATGCACTTAACTTGAATTTTTTTTTTCTTATTAGGACTCTCTGATAGTGGTGGAATCCTTTAAATCAGGTTTTGAACCTCCTGGAGACTTTCCATTTGAAGACTTCAGCCAGAATATTTATAGGACAGTATCTGATGGTAGTCTGAGTGCACAAAGACAAGAGATGAGGGGGGACCAAAAGTACACTATAGGAAAAAGCAAAGGAAAGCTTTGGCCTTTTGGCAAAAAAAGCAAGGTAATGTTGAATTTCTTTTTTTTTGGAACAAACAATTGTAAGATAAAGTTGTCCCATAGATGTTGACTCCATTTCTTTCTAGCAATTGTCTGAAGCTGAACTAGACTATTCACAAACTTGGTGTCATATGAGAAGAGCTTCTGACCTTTTTTGGTTTTCACAGGATGTTGGTTACTTGTTCATGTGATGTGGGTGCCAATGCTTAGGCCAGCGTTTACTGTCCACCTAATTGTCCTGCAAAAAGTGGCAGTGAGCTGCCTTCTTAAACTGCTTCGGTTCTTGAAACATGACTGAGACTGTTTACTTCCACCTTTTTAACATTGCTTAACCATTACTGCTTCAGAACATCTGCTTAAAGTCATCCACACTTATGTCACTATACCATTTGACTAATTATACTCTCTGAAACTTTAGATCATGTAGAACTCTTGCTATTGTTGGTCCTTACTCCCGCTGAGTGCCACTCACCCATAATCATGTGCTTGCTGACCTACACTGTCTTCCTTTTAAACAATGTCTCATTTTTAAAATTCTCACCTTGTTTTCATTCTCCTCCATGACTTTACCACTCTCTCTTCCCCCCCATCTCTAATCTCTTTATACTGCTAAACCCTGAGGATTCCTGTGCTTATCTCATTTTGGGTTTTTAAACTTTCCTGATGTTAATTGCTCCACCTTTGGTAATCATGACTTGAACTGCTTAGGCTCTAAGTTTTGGAATTTCCTCCCAAACTCTCTTTCCTCCTTTTGAGACACTTCATAAAACTCGACTCTCTAAACAAGCTTTTGAGTACTTGTCTTAGCACCTTAAGTGTTGTGTCAAATGCCAAGTCACTTCAGAGGGCAGTTAGCCATGTTGCCATAGGACTGTGGACCAGACTGGGTTTGGATGCTAAAGTAAGGCAACGTCACGGTCACTTTACTGATACCAGTTTTTATATGTAGAATTTTGAAGTTACAGTGGTGGGAGTTGTGTATGCATTTCTTGGATGAGTAATACAGGCCTCTGGAGTACCATGGAGACAAAAAGTATAACTACTTCACATCCCTCCACCCGAAGACAGTTTTGTCAGATTAGTTGGTAATTGATTGGGAGATGGGAAACAGATTTGGAAATGCTGTGATTGGTTGGCTGGCATAAGTTGTGCTCCTTACAAATCTGTTATGGAGATAGGCTTCGCAGTGGAGTTAAAATTGTTACAGAGATAAGGAACGTCAGCTTTCCTGCTCCTCTGATGCTGCTTGGCCTGCTGTGTTCATCCAGCTCTTCACCTCGTTATCTCCTTACAAATCTGTTTGGAGGCCTCTGACTTTCACTATTTATATTAATGATTTGGATAAAGAAATAGACTTGAGATTCTGCTTGATGATGACATTAAGTTTTAAGGCAAAGTAAGACATGTTGATTGGAGCAAGAAATTAGAAAGGCACATTGACAAATTGAGTGGGTAATTTTAAGGCTGATAATGTTTGAAATGAGCAAGTGTGAGGTTGCTCACTGTACTTTAGATCTGAGAAAGAAATTTAGAGCATGCTCTTCAGAGGCAAGGAGCTGTGGATGATGTTAGGTGTAATTCCCAAGCAAGGTTCCCAAATTTGTAATGGTTCTAGATTGGATACCTTACATCATTAAGCTGCTGGGTGAGGAGTGCTGAACTGACCTGCTTTGGTTATTCGTGTGCCTTCCTTGTTTGGTCGCACAAAGATTAATTTTAAAATTCCCATGTGAATACCTCTCTTCTAGATCCAAATGAATTTACATTTTAAAAGATGGCAATTTAAACAGGCTTTCTTGAATTAACAAGAAGAGTGAGTTTATTGATTATTAAACAAATGAAGAGATAGAAACATCTCTCTCTCTCTCTCACACACACACACACACACACAGATTAGTTCTGGTAAGATGGTGGCAGAGTAGGGTGCTCCAGCTGGAGCTTCTGTGCTCTGCCCATTGCTTTTCTTGTACTTCTTTTTCTCTTCATACTCCCTCTTTCCTCCCTTCGTTACATCCTCCTGGCCTCGGACACCCGGCCTCAGTCTCTGAAGCGGGGTCGGTGGAGACACCAGAGGCCAGAGCAGTGATGCTGGCGGCCCAGTGCAGAGGGTGGTGGCAGCCAGCGGCCAGACCACGTGGGGGTCTGCTGCGGACGCACTTTGAGGATAGACTGAAATGTTTGTGTTTTTAACTTTGTTTCTTGTTTTTCTGACCCATGGTCATACTGTGCACAGCTGTTATGTAACTTTTTCTCTTCTCCTTTTCACTATTCTGTAACTAAGGATTGTTCTAGGTACCTTTATACCCAAGATGGTGCTGTAAGTGGTGACTTATAAACTCTTCACTGTACTCTTTCGAGTATATGTGACAATAAAGCTAATTCAATTCAATTCAGTTAGAAATAACGGGTAAGTCCAAAAAGATAAGGTTTTATAAAAGGCTGATCAGTCTCTGATTTGTTCATGAAGAGCAGAGTTGAATGTTACAGTTGTTGCAGCGGATGCTACTGGTAGCATTGTCATTTAGTCAATGTTGAACAATCGATTTTGAGTCTCTTGGCTTTGCAGTTTGACTTAAACTTTTTGTAAAGGTCCTGATTCCTCATGTCAGAGGCTTCTGGCTAGCTGGCTTCTGTCACTCAGTGAGAGAGTCCTATTATTTTATTTCCTTTTGACTGGCTTGCTGTTTAGTTGGCTTTCAGCACTGTGAGAATGTTACCCTTTTCCTTTCTTTACCTTCATGGCAGGGATGTTTAGTGGTGGTTCTCTGAACTGTGCCCTTTAGAGCACACAAGCTCACACATGGGGGCATCGGATCACGAGTGCACAAAGATATTGTTGCAGCTAGTTTTCAAGCCCCTTTTTTTATATTCCTGGAAAGCCAAAGCATACAAATTCTGTGACTTTTTTCTGAGAGGGATGCAGGTAATCAGCACCCTCATCTCTTCCTGCTACTTTTCTCTCTCCGTTTGAAGTCTCTCGTACACTCTGTGGGTGCAACGTTGCACGGGCCCCTTTTAGGACATTGTCAGACAGCAGCTGAATATACATCTGTCATTTTTTTTGACTGTAGAATACTTCTAAAACATGAACACATTTTGACGCTAAAATAAACAATGTCACACGTACTCCAGGTTCTGATCCACCATCATGATAAGGAGCAAAATGAATTAAATATCCATATGCGTAAGTTGCTAAGAGCTAGGCTAGTGGTATAATAGCAGAATCAAAAAGGCAAATAGAGTGCTGGACTTTATCCTGAATGGCTTCAGTGTAAGTCTGCAAAACCAATTCTACGGAATGATGCAGGTTATTAAGGGTTAAATTGAGGGTAGGTTGAATGAACTTGTTTCATATTCCTTTAAGTTTCTGAAGTTGAGGAATGATTGAAGTGATAATGATTAGGTAAATGCAGAGAAATGAGTTTTTATGATTGAGAAATCCCAGACATTCGAGTTTAGCCCATCTCGGAGCAATATCTGGAACCTGTTTCTCTACACACAGTGGTGCTAGTCTGGAGCTCTGTTCCCTCGAAATACTTTAGATGTTGGATTGATTAACATCCGTGACACCAAAATAAATAGGTCTTTTCAGAAATGCTTACCAAGGGATATGGAGCAAAGGTGGGTAAATGCCGTTGAGTTACAGATTAGTCATCATCTAATTGAATAACAAAACTTGCCCGAGGGGCTTTTGTGTTGCTATGTTCTTTATTGTTCCATAAATTATAAACATTTGATTAATTATAGTGCAATATTTTTCACAAAAACAATGTAATTCTCATTAATAAATTCTTATTTTCTTTTCTGTTAATTGTGCATATGCCTGCAATTGATAATTCACTATTAGAACACTATTTTCTTTTTAACTAAAACTAATAATCATTTCACACTCGGTGTAAATTGATTTTATCTACGCCTTACTAAAAGATTTGTTTTCTTTTCCATGGTAGATATTCTTACTAGTTTAAGATTTCACTGTTTTTGATTTCCTTGCGATGTTCCATATTGTTTTGATCTTTGCACTCAGCTACATAATATAATACTGCATTGTTATCCTATTTTGGATGACTGTTACATGTAGAGAAGTTACTTTACACATTTACATTTAGAAGTGTATTACATTTCTGTGGTCTGTTTATTTCTCCTTTTACTTGATTAAAATGTAGTTGCTAGTAAAATCCTGTTATTCTTGCATTCTGTCTTTCTTGTCCCTATAGTCTGCTGAAGTGAGGTGTGTATATTGACAGATCACAAAACTGAGAATGGGTGATGGTCACCATTCAGTCCACATTACCTATCCTTTCATAGAGACTTTTGAATGTCTGGCACATGTGATTGCATGTAGCCTTTAAACAAAATACTTAAATTAATACAAATTGACATATCCCATAACTTTTTGGCCCTTCTACATTTTGACTTCATTTTGCTTAAGTTTGTAGTTCATTTTCTTTCTTTTTCTGTTAGCTGCTATTCCCTCCCCCCACCCCCACAACTTCTTGCTCATCCTTTGATCCTTATGGGCCTCAGACTCCCAGGTTTTCCAGGGATCCACTGTCTTACCGTATGAATGAGCTAAAGACAGTGAAACCCAGAATTCCTTCTTTCAAGAATTTCAAAAGAGGGGTAAGTTGGTTTGCTTTGAATGTACATTTTGCAGCTCTTTGGATTGCGGCATGTGGCTGATAGATGGGCAGATTTCTACAAGGGCTTCCATGGTTAGTTCAACAGGTAAATTAAAGTGGTATGGCTTCAAATCACCATGGTCAATGTTTATCTACTAACTACTGTGCCAGTTTTAGATGTTACTGGTCCAAAAAACTGTCCTTGAAGCTATGGAGTTATGCCCTTTAGCCTTAAATTTCAGCTGCTTCAATTTGCACAACTCTTTCTGTAATGGGCATTTGCAGTGAAATGCACGAATAATTATTTAAATTTCACTGATAACCATAAAAGCCCTTTTATTTTAATGACTTGCAGCTTTCAAATATAAAAGCAAGTTTGTGTGTTTCTACTGTCATTTTGTATTATGTATCATTGTATCTAATGAAATAATGAAGTTGCATGATATGTACAGGGGGCATTTGGCACTAGAATGGTTCACAATATTACCTCCTGACTACCAAGCACAGACGGAGAATAGAATAACATTTAAAAAACAGGCATTTGTATTAATTTATTTGCTACAGGTTTACACATAATATATAAAAACTAAAAGAACTGCGGATGCTGTAAATCAGGAACAAAAACAAAGTTGCTGGAAAAGCTCAGCAAGTCTGGCAGCATCTGTGGAGGAGAGAACAGAGTTAACGTTTCAGGTCTGGTGACCCTTCCTCACCGAACCCGAAACGTTAACTCTATTTTCTGCTCCACAGATGCTGCCAGACCTGCCGAGCTTTTCCAGCAACTTTGTTTTTGTTTGCACATTATATGCCTTACTCCTTAGCTCTCAACGAGTGTGATAAATGAAAGCAGAGGTTGTTGACGAGTATATTTTCCTGTTCTATTAGAGAGAAATAGCACCAAACACAGCAAAATTCATAATGGCTTAATGCCTTGGCCTTCACCTGATGGGTACAGCTATTTAAAATGAGTGATAGATGAGGTTTTTTTTCCCTCTGTGTCTGTGTACTCCCATCTCTGTAGCAGTCTAAAAGGATATATGTGTCTGATCATTTTGAGTAAGGGATCATTTGTTATCAGAGATGTTGTACCTACTATAAAGAATTGCAGCACAGAAATAGGTTATTCAAACCAATAGGTCCATGCTACTTCTGGTTTTTTTTACTGGTTGATATTACATTTGTGAAACATGAATCAAAGTGACCTCACTGTATCTAGTTTTTATTTATTGTGATTAGCTATTGTCCCTTCACTGAAAATAAAACAAGGCTCTTCTATTAATTTTAATTTAGTTTGGTGGCTACATGGCAAGATGCTGCATATTGAAAGTTTGCATGTGGTTTTGAATGTGTGGTGCTGAATTTGTAACATTTAAAGTTGCAGCATCCCTTTCTAAATGATATGGACAATATTCCTATCCGTAGGAAATAACATACACAGAATTTTGGGAATCTGTATTTCAGTTGAAATGTCTTTCTTTTTATGTGGCCTGTGCTAATTGAGTAAAGGTGCATAATAAAAGAAAAATAATGTATTTATATAGCACGTTTCATGACCTTCAATACCCTTGAATAGTTAGCTAATGGAGTGTTTTAGAAGTGTTATCACAGTTGTAGAAAACATTTTTAGAGAACAGTTGGGCCCCACAAACAGCAATATGGTGATGACCAGCGATAGCAAGAACTGCAGATGCTAGAGTCAGAGATAACACAGTACGGAGCTGGAGGAACACAGCAGGCCAG
>JAHRHZ010000273.1:5142374-5194202 GCA_024137785.1 Ginglymostoma cirratum | reverse complement strand
AAAGTCAACTTTCCTGCTCCTGATGCTGCCTGGCCTGCTGTGTTCCTCCAGCTCCACTCTGTGTTATCTCTGACTCTAGCATCTGCAGTTCTTGCTATCGCTGGTCATCACCATATTGCTGTTTGTGGGGCCCAACTGTTCTCAACAAATATTTCCTACAACTGTGATAACACTTCCATACAATATTATGGTGATGACCAGATTTTTTTTCAGTCATAATGGCTGGGGGAAAATATTGGGCAGAACTGATAATAGAAACAAACACAGCAATCACCTGCACATAAATGATGCTTTCAACTTTGAGAGTGACTTAGATTGGTTACTTTGCAAAATAAGTTGTTTTCAGATTATTCAAGTACTGCACATCTTAAGCTAACGTTAGATGCTGTCAAGAATCTGTGTACAAATTGCATTGCTTTTCTGAAGTGTGTTCAAGTTTCTGCCTGGAATAAATCGCAAAATTACAGATTTTCAAGTGCAGTTGGACAATGTGACAAAATGTAATTTGTTCTTTGGTGCTGTTTCTTTAATAAAGCTGATAATGAGGAACAAAAATAGAGCAGTTTTGATAAGAATCTAGTTTTCTATAATATAATCTAATTATAAATAATTGAAATTTGCTTGAGAAAACTATGAACTATTGGGTGTATTAAATATTTAAAAACTTATTAAACATACTTGCTGGTAATTTTTGCTGTGAAATAGTTAAGCAAGCTTAACTTTGAAGAGCAGTTAGGTGCTCTTTTGTATGTGGTAATTAATTAGCACATTGTGAATGGCTTTCTGTCTCAGCTTATGAGTTGCCCCCTTCCAAATCACTATTTGCCTTTAGAAAAAGCTCCCTGTAAAATATCATCCATGAATCAAAATATTTTCTTTTGAGAGCGCTTGAGATTTTCTCCAAGGACTACTTTTTGTTTTTATGCTCTCTAACTTTTTTTATTAGTCAGGTAACAACAATGCCTTCTGTACTTGTGTTGATATTTGGGGCACTTTGGCTTGCACAAAAGCAGAATTAGAAGAATTAGTTAACATCCTCAGCAATTATTAACAAACACAGAATGCTGGAGAAACTCCGGTCTAGCAGCATCTGTGGATTGAGAAACAGAGTTAACATTTCAAGTTTGGTATGACTTCGTCAGAATAGGATGTGGGTATCATTTGATTGTAACTTATTGCCCATCCCCAATTGCCCTCATCCACCCCATCCCATCCCATCCCACACCTCTGCCCACAACTTTTTCTGTGCTTTGTTCTTCTTATTCGTTCACTCAGGACACTTCGGCGATTTTCTTGACTGACAAAGGACCAATCCAAAACTAACTATAGTCCCCCCATGGCTGTTCTTTGTTCCCAAATATGACAAGTTACTAGTCTATCTGTCTATACCACAGCAGCACTGTATTGTAAGGTTTTGTGAGGTCCAATCTGCAATAGATGAAATGTATTAGGAGCGAGTCCCAAGTATACTTTGTTGTGATGAAGCTGGTGTGCTTTGCCAGTGATTGCAGGCCGTCAGTGGCAATGGAGTGTGCCCTGAGGTTCTGGGGAATATTGGTCACGATGGATATCCAGAAATGACACTGTGGGTTGCAGCTTCCAGATACTTGCTTAGACTGCTGGGAACTTCTGCTGCTTAGTTTCTCTCCACTACCTCGGAAAATAGCAGTGCAGTGATATTGCCACTACATCCTGCCTCCCCTGGAAGTGTATTAGTGAAGTATCTGAAGGTGGTAATGCTTGGGCATTATGACACTGATGTTCTCCTTGTTTTTAATCAACCTGTTCAGAAATGTTGACGCAAATGTTACGTTAGGTCCCTGCAACTGCACTGCAAAACCTGTCCTTCATTGATGTTCTGTGTGGTTGAGATAATAGGCTGCAACTATCTAGACTTTGTGAATTGTATGACTTCAATTAGTGGAAAATGCTGCCCTGTGTCCACATGATTAAAGCAGAAGTCCTGATTGAGTTTCAGCTTCCTAGTCCAAGCAACAGATGTCCTGAATCAACACGGCATGGAGTTGGAGGAACACAGCAGGTCAGGCAGCATCACAGGAGTAGGAAAGTCGACGTTTTGGGTCAGGACCCTTCTTCAGAACTGATGTCCTGAACGTTAGTTTGGCTACAGTCTGCTAATTTGCCACATAGCATTTCATGCAGTATATTTTAATTTTGTGGAGAAACTTGAGTTTTCAAATTACATAGGGATGCAGCAACTTGAATGTAGTTGATACTGTTTATAAACGAGTATTATGGCTGATGTAAGTGTAGAACATTTGTAATGATTACTTTCTCTTTTCATATGAATTATGAAGCTTTCGATAAAGCTGGTAAGCGTCATTTTGAAACAAAGGTTTCTCTAACACTCTTTTTGTGAAAGTGTGTATGATTGAAGTGTCTAATCTATTTTTAAGAAGCTTACACCTGAAAATCTTAGCTCTATTTGTTAATCTATGTCCATTGCTGGAATTCTGTCTTGCATGTCTTGCTTTTCTTACTTTAAAGACTTAATGGCATTCAGTTTCCGCGATCTGTAATAGCTATTTGATGGCTCGGCAGCAAGCTGAAAATTTACTACAGTGCTCTTCATCGCAATCCCAAGCTAAGCATGTTGAAAGATCTGACACATTTTGTTCATACTGAGCTATTACAGTGTGTGGCTGTGTGTAAACAGTCTTTGCAGATGCATTTTCATTCTGTTCCCAACTGGTTACCCTAACCTCTTCATCTATCACTTAGCATTGAACCCCTTTGGCAATGAATCTGAGCTTTGGTATTTTTCTTATTCTCCTTTGTTATTCCTTCTCTGTCCGTCCCCATTCTTTCAGGATAAATAGGACTTTCCTGAATGTGATTTGGTATCTAACGTCCTGACCTTGAAATGGATACTCTAAATAAGAATAATCCGGTGTAAATGATAGTTGTAGGAGTCAAATCCATATCATTCCTGATTGGGAGTCATGTCAGTTGTCCAGGTTGATAAGTAGTCATGGTTTGGAGACTTATGCATGGTTCCTAAAATTTTCTGTTTTACTGTTCCATTTATAAATGTGTGCATGTATTTTTGGATTATTAGCCAAAAGTAATTTTGTCCTTCCTTACCTGCTATTCTTCAGACTTGTGACAAAAGTTGGAATCATAGAATTTTTACAGAAGAGTCGATTTGACCCATCATATCTGTACCAGCTCATGAAAGAGCTACTCAGTTGTCAGTATTCTTCTACGTTCAGCTTATCTCTTGCCTCTTTCATCCCCTTTCCAACTTGTTTTGTTTTAAATCTTCAGCTTTTTGATCACACTTGAAAGATGCATCATTAACCTGTGTGTTACTATGACTAATCATCAGTATTGGCATGTACAATATATGCATTTTGCTTTTCTCTATCATTCTTTTATATTAGTACACACAGTTTATTAGTGATTTACAATGCACTGCTGCTATGCTAAAATGAATAGATAAAGTGGATGTGAAGCGCGTGTTTTGAGACTCCGCTAAGTGTTTATTATTTTTTAAATGGTAACAACAACTTTTAAAAATTTCTTTTATTAAAAAGCATGTCCACAAAACAGCAGTAATTTTACTGAAATATTTTTGAAATGTATATGTGTCATACTAAATGCTACCTTCAACTTGTCTGGTATGTATGATACTCTTCATTAGGGCAAGTGATGTGTTATTGATGAATGTCTCAAACTTTCATTACCTATGGAGTTTTAAGGAAAGCTGTAGTACTCTAGCAGAAAATCTCACCATAAGGTGTTGAGTAGGAATTTTGCTGAAAGTTTATCATGCTGCACCAAATCACTTGACCTAAGAATCGTGTCAGTCTGTAACTGTAAAATTGGATTTAGCTTTGTATTGGATGTCACTGCTTTTGTATTTATACAAGGCAATTTTGCAGCATAGTATAAGATCAGTGTTAAGCACATATAACCATTAGTTTCAATTTTTCTTTTAGGGAACTGTGTCAGAAGACTTCAGTCATCTGCCACCAGAACAGAGGCGTAAGAAACTGCAACAAAAGATTGATGAACTTAACAAGGAATTGCAGAAAGAAATGGATCAAAGGTCTGTGGCTTACTATATTATACTGGCCTGTGCAGTGTTACTAAACATTAAAAATCCCTGGTATAATTCTGAATAAGTCTGAGCTTACCCACGGACACTATAGCCAGACAAACCACAGAAAATGTAGGAATGAGGTTAGCTGATTTCTTATTTTGAGCAGTAATGAACTGTTAAAACTGGTTTATAAAGTTGTAGATGTACTCTTGCACTTACTTGAAACTTGATTTAAACTTGAAAGTAAACCTAACCATGCCAAAGTAACTTTGCATGGTTCTGATTACTGGGACTGGCACTTAGGTTCCTGCCACTTGAAATTATCACTTAATGTTTTGATTATTTAAGAATATATGACACGAACAAAGAAATTACTAGCTTAGGATGTCCTTATTGATTATATTTTTTTAAAAAATAAGTTATATTTATTTTGTTATGAATACAAAAGGCTAAAGTAGAACAGAAGCTTCAGGGATGGTTGGTAAGTAAAACTATAGAACTAGGTCACATTGACCATAATGTTATACATTTACCCCAGTGTTGGTTAATTTAGGTGATGTCCACATCCGCATGAACAGCAATTTGTATCCTAACATTGAATTTACTGCTCTGAACTGAAGACGCAGAAGTACCCAAGGTTTCTGTAATTGTTCCTACGGAAAGTTGACAGTTGAAAAATGGGTTAGGTTTGGTGATGACTCGTAACTAAATAGCCTGCCTGCAGTTTCATACGTGGAAAGTGACCATGCAACATATCCTTGGTGATGCACAACCCTTTCATCAGTGAAACAAGTGCACTGGAGATTGCCAATCCCTGCTACATTTCCTTAGCACCATCCTGAACAATCGGTTGACTTGCCAGGTTTGAAGTTAATTAGTTCACTAAGGCAGTGCCTGCTGCATTTCTGTACCTGAGCCCAACTGCTCAGCACTCTCTTGTCATGCTATATAAATTGTTCTTTAGTTTCTAAAGTTGTTTTCCTTGCTTTTCAATTCTGATGAACGCAAGGTGACAAGCTTTTACTTCATGTCTGTTTATTTTTAGCAACATTCAAGTTCTGTACTACCAAGCAATGATTTTAAATTGTATTTATTCCAGAAATTGCTTTAGTGTTCCCAAGAGTGCAAAACCTTATCCCTCACAACAGCATTCACATACTGATCTTTTAAATCTTCCTCTCCTCAACCTCTCTAATGCTCAGTAGAGAATGCAATCCAAAGATCACCAGTTTTTGAGATATTAATTCTCAATTTATGGCCTAAATACTTAAACTTTCTTAATCGTAACATGTACCTCAATTCATGCGTTTGGCTCTAACAAGTGTGAGGGAAGTTTTTCCAAAACTAGTGTAGGGAGGTTTAATAATTTTAATCATTACCTTAACCTAAAATTGTAATTTTGATGAGGTAAACAGGATAAAGAATGCATTTTATTATTTATGGATTTAAGCCATGCTTTTAATAAGATCTCACAAGACTGTCTTGCCATGAAATTAAAAACCCATGATCTCCAAGGCAGAGTGGCAAGATGAGTGCATTCTTGATTTAGAGGCTAAGAGCAAAAGCTAATAGTCAAGAGTGCTTTTTGTAAGTCAAAGGCTGTTTGGTGTGATTTAGAGTTCTGCAGTACTCAGTACTAGGTCCCTTGCTTTTTTTCTAGTTTGTGAATAATTTATACTTGAATGTAGCGAATATGATTAAGTGAGTTGCAAATGATACAATTGGTAATGAAGAAGAAAGCTGTAGATTACAGCAAAGAATGAATGGGTAAATCAGATGAGCAGGATAGTGTCAAATGGATTACAAACTGGAAGTGTGAGAGGTGCGACCTGATAATCCACTTTCCTGCCTTTTCCCCATAACCCAGGATTTCCTTACTGACTAAGAATCTATCACAGCCTTGAATATACTTCATGACCCAACATCAGTGGTGAAGAATTCCTCAAAATCAGTATCCTCAGAGAGAAATTCCTCTGCATCCTTGACTTGAATGCCTGACCCTTATTCTGAGATTGCCCACTCTGGTCCGAGACAGTCTATAACTTTAAATATGAGTAATTATGTGGGCATGAAAGCAGAAATTGTTCAAGTAAATTAACAAATTAGATTAAAGGATAAGGCAATAGAGACACTTAAGGGAATGTTTCAGAACATACAGAATGGATATATAAAGTAAGAAAAAATCCAAGTGGAGGTCTCCATTATTTTTATTTGTTAAATAGAAATGTTAAGAATTGTATCCAACTTGAGGGAAAAGCTATAATTGCTCATAGGCAGGTAGCAGTCCAGAAGTTTAAACAGAATATAAAAACACAACAAAGAATGTTGAACAAAATTATAGAGGAAAAAGTTAGAGTACGAGAGAAAGCTAGCCAGAAACACACAAACAAAGTGAACATTGATTTCACGGAGAGTGAAACTATAGAATTAATGACAGAAAATAAGGAAATGACAAGTGAATTGAATGGTATTTTGTCATTCTTCACTATAAAGGATATAATTAACATCCTGTTGGCTAACATGTAGGCTGACAAGTGCCCAAATCCTGATGGACTGTATCTTGTTTTCTTAAAAGAAACAGCTAGTGAAATAGTTGGTGCACTGGTTTTAACTTTCTGAAACTCCCTTGATTTGGGGATTGCAAATGTAACTCCCTTGTTCAATAAGGAATGTTGACAGTTCGCAAGAAACTACAGACTGAGAAGTTTAACATCTGTTATAGGGAATATGTAAGCTAATGTTGAAGATATTATAGCAGGACACTTGGATAAGTTCAAGGCTATTAGACAGAGTCAGCAAGGTTTTGTGAAAAAGAAATCATGTTTGAGCAATCTGTCAAAGGAGGTAACATGTGCTGTACATTAAGGGAACTGGTGGATTTCTATAAGGTTTTGAAAAGGTGCCACATCAAAAAATATTGCAGAAAATAAAAAATTCGTGGGTGTCGCGGTAGCATATTGGCATGGATAAAAATTTGGCTAACAGGAAGCAGAGTGTGTCTGGGTGTTTTTCGTGTTGGCAAGATGTAATGAGTGACATGCTACAGGGATCAGTGCTGGATCTCAACTATTTACAATATCTATAAATTACATAGATGAAGGGAGGAAGGTATGATTGCCAAGTTTGCTGATAACACGAAAATGTATAGGAAAGTAATTTATGAGGAAGATATGAGGTTAAAAAGATATTTAGTTAGGTGATTGAGCAAAGATGCGGCAAATGGAATATAATGTGGGAAAATGTGCAATTGTCCATTTTGGCAGGAAGAATAAAAGAGAAACATATTATCTAAGTGACAAGAGATTGCAGAGCTGTTACAGGCGGTGAGATCTGGGTGTCTGCATAAATCACAAAAGTATGCAGGTAGAACAAGTAATTCGGAAAACTAATAGAAAGTTATCATTTATTGCAAGGGGAATTGAGCACAAAAGTAGGGAAGTTATGTATCAGTTATACAGAGCAATTAGACCATATTTGGAGCACTGTGCAGTTATAGACAAAGAAGCATGTAAATCAATGGAGGCAGTTCAGGAACGTTTTTTGTTGATTTAATACCTGCAATTGGTGGGTTGGCTTCTGAGGAAACATTGAACAAGTTAAGCTTGTATCTACCGGATTTTGGGAGAGTAAGAGCAACTTGATTGAAATGTTCTGAACTTTGTTTCCCCTAAATTTCTTTTCCACACAGACCTCTTAGAACTGAAACCAGGAGTTGATGCGTTAGCCCACTGCCTCATTACAGGAAAGATGTAGAAGCGTTGCAAAAGGTGCAGAGGACATTTACCAGGATGTTGCCTGGAATGGAGGGAAGGTCTTATGAGGAAAGGTTGAGAGAGCTAGGGTTTTTCTCTTTAGAACGACAAAGGATGAGAGGTGACTTGATAGAGGTGTACAAAATTGTCAGAGGTATAGATAGACTGGACAGCCAGAGACTTTTTCCTCGAGTGGAGGTAGCTATTACGAGGGGGCATACTTTTAAAGTGGAGTGGAGGTAGAGATAGGGAAGTCGTCAGAGATAGGTTCTCGGCACAACATCGTGGGCCAAAGGGCCTGTACTGTGCTATACTGTTCTCTGTTCTATGATTGGCATGTGGCTGTGCAGCTGCACAGTTTGGAGAAATGCCAGTCCTGAGGGCTATAGACAGAGTAGAGAGGCTGTTTCTTCTTATGGGAGATTCAGGAACTAGGGGTCATTGTTTGAAAGTCAGAGGTCACCAATTTGAAACAGAAATTACGTGAAATTCTTTTCCTGAGGGTCATGAGTCTTTAGAACTCTTACTAAAAAGATAGTGGAAGCAGAGTCTTTGAATATTTTTAAAGCAGGGGTAGATTGTTAAGGGGATGAAAGGTTTTGGGGGACAGACAGGAGTATGGATATAAAGTTAAAATCCAATTATACAAGTTCTTGTTTAATGGCAGAACAGACTCAAGGTGAATGTTCCTTGTTCATAATGTAGCAATTTAAGATGCTGCATTAATTTATATAAATTGCTCATAAAGTCATATAAGTTTTCTCAGTCTCCTGAAACTGATATAATCTGGGCAAAATTAATGAGAAAGATTTGACCGTGAAAGTTAAATGTAAATGAGCTAGTTGAAGATCTAATGATAATTCAGTTATTTTACATAAAGCACACTAATAACTCTGAATTCAATTTCTATTTTTCCCCAGAGATGCCTTAAACAAAATGAAAGATGTTTATGAACGAAATCCCCAGATGGGTGATTCTGGTAGCTTGCACCCAAAGATTTCGGAGACCATATGCAACATTGACAAACTGCGTAACGAGATTCAAAAGCATGAGGTAAATTAGAAAATAATACATTTGTTGTATAAAAGATATCAGAGTTGCACGTTGCTCAAGTAATCTAAGTACTGGGTATGCTGCAAGTTGTCTGACTCATCTAACTTTTGTTGGTTTGTATCGGAGTACTAACATGTCAAGTCAGCTGAAAGATATTACATGTTATAGGATAAAGACATTAAATCATAGGTGATTTGGTGGTGGTTTATTTAAAAAAGACATCAAGTTACAGATTTGATTTCTGGTCAGACCTGACCTGAGTTAGTATTTGGAGAGCTTCTTTTAACTTAAGTGACTCTAGACTAAGAAAAAATACCCGAAAAGATGCCTGCTATTGGATACTATCCAGTGACGGATGTAACTGTTCTGAGTGAGGGCAGAATTGGACACAATGAAGATTGGTCAATGTAATCTCAAACATTCACCATCCTTGCTCATTGGTCATTGATTTGTACTGTTGGCATTACAGAAAAAAGAATCATACAAGTGTAAGTACATTTTGGGGAAATGGGCTATTGGTGAGCTTTGAAGATATGAATCCAACTTAATTGGTTTCACCCAAAAGAATTTTTGCTCGAATTTCTACTTCAAGTGGAGGATCCTGGTATGTCTAAGTTGTACCACGACACTATAGAACTTGATAGACCAGATGTTTCTTTTCAGTTTTCTTTTCAGTTATGAAACTGACTTGTGAAACTGCGTTATGAGCTGATAGGAATGGAATTTGTTTCAGAATCTTTTGTCACAACAAATAGCTTTAGACTATTGAGAACTTTTACAGTTGAACTTTAAGTACCTTTGGTGGAGTAGAAGAACAGGGGCAAATAATTGAAGTACCAGCCTGGAAGGTGGTATGTGATACTGCATGCTAAAGTACGTTTAGTTAACTGAAACTGTGTACTGTTGTGGTGTTTTGTGTTATATTACTAGTTAATTATTTTTGTTATGACCACTATGGACAGTGTTAAAGTAAACTCTAGTGAACAGACAGCACAATTATTTGATTTGACTGTAACACTGATAATACATCAATCTCCCTAAGATGTGGCTCTTTGAGGTGGAAAACAGAACATGTCCAAGAGGAGATAGACGATTAAGTGGTGGCACTGCGTTCGAACGACCTGCTGAAATTAACCATCATGGAACACCTGGCAGGGAAAGGTATACATAAAACCACTGTAGTCATTAAGTTGTAATTGGCTTCAATCAAATGGTATATAAAATAAATTGGCACGGAATTTAATTTAAAGTTAAAACTTATATGGTTTAATTAATGGAGTATTTTAATTTTGAAATTTTTACTTTTGCACATTCTGAGAATGAGTCATCCAGTCAGTTAAAAGAAGAAGTCTAAAGCTGTAAATTGATTCCTGCTTTTAATATGTGTTCAAATCAACAGACTAGAAATTTAAAGCTGCATCATAGAATAGCAAAGCATTGAAGAACAGCAGATTTAAAACCTGTAACACAAAGGTTAATATTAGCTACTCTGCAACTTTCAAGTTGTAAAGCAAGAATATTAAAAGAATCTGCCATGGATGGGTGGATATTAAAACCTGTCATCTTGCTGCAGTTCACATAATATCAATTAGATTTTAGGAATCTGTTCTCAGGCTAACATTGCTGGCATACTGCTTCTAAACAGTGTTGGAATAGTTGCTAAAGAATGTAAACGTGATTAAAAGAGTAATACCTGGCACATAGGAAGATGCTTGTGCTTGTTGGAAGTCATTCAAGTTCTTCAGAATAGTGTCATAGGCCCAACCATCTTAAGCTGCTTCGCCGATGACATTCCCTCCATCATAAGGTCAAAAGTGGGGGATGTTCGCCGATAATTACACAATGTTCAGTATTATTCGCAACTCCTCATACTGAAGCAGTCTGTTTTCAAATGCAACCAGATCTGGACAATATCCAGGCTTGGGCTGACAAGTGGCAAGTAACATTTGCAACACGCAAATGCCAGACAGTGACCATCTCCAATGAGAAAATCTAACCAATGCATTCAGTGGTGCTACCATCACTGAATACCCCATTATCAACATCCTGGGGTTACTGTTGACCAGAAACTAAACTGGTTTCGCCACAGAAACATAGTGGCTACAAGAGCAGGTCAGAGGCTAGGAGTATTTCAGCAAGTAACTCACCATTTTACTCCCTAAAGCCTGTCCACCACTTAGAAGATACAAGTCAGGAGAATGATGGAATACTGCGCACATTCCTGGATGGGTGCAGCTCTAATAACACTCAAGAAGCCAGGACAAAGCAGCCTGCTTGATTGGCATCACATCCCCCAGCACCCACTCCTTCCACTTCCAACACTCAGTAGCAGCAGTGTCTACAAGATGTGCTGCAGAAATTCACCAAAGATCCTTAGAGATGGCATCACATAAACTCATGACCACTTCCACCTAAAATGACAAGGGCAACATATATCTGGGAACACCTCCACCACCTGCAAGTTACCCTCCAAGCCACTTGCCATCCTTACTGGAAATATATCGCAGTTCCTTCGCTGTCACTGGATGAAAATCCTGGAATTCCATCCCTAAGGGCATTGTGGACTGCAGCAGTTCAAGAAGGCAGTTTCCTACCACCTTCTCATCAAGGGCAGCTAGAGATGGACAATAAATGCTGGCCAGCCAGTGATGCCCATGTCTCAGAAGTGAATTTTAAAAAAAACATTTTGGACAGTATACTATGAAGCATCAAAACATTTATTATTAATTGGCTGCTAATTTATTTGCTCTTGTAGCAGCTAACATCTGACTCCCTTGATGTGTTGTGGCTTTAGTAATGTCAAATCTGCATGATGTCCCTTATTTAAGAAATAGCAGCATTGGATAATATCCAACCTTTCTGAAAAATGTGGTCTGTATGACATCCAAAATCCATAATAATATTGAGCCAAAAACACAATTGGTTGCATCATACTGACCAGGAAAGCCCTAGGTTTGATCCCCAAGAGTAGGAGTTGAATTCTTGCTGGAGCGAATATTCGTTTCTTGTATGAAGTGTAGTCAAGTGATCAAAGTACCAGTGATCATTGGCACAAGAAGCACAGTGCCAAATGCTGCATTTTTTTTAAAGTACTGGGTGAAAATTGTGAAGTCAGTCCAAGCAGTGCTTTCCCTCTCGAAGGGCTTTAGAAAAATAAAATATAGTTTGAAGAAGTAATTTGCTGCTGGTTTTTTTAAAAAATTCCAGCGGTGTTTTAAAGGTACATGTCCTTACATGAATAACTTGTTGACCTTTATGGTTCTGTTTGAACTGCGTTTAAAGCTAGACATCTACGAGTTTTAATATTTCAAGTAAATCTCTTATTTAATAATTCATTTTTGATTTCACTACAATCAGCCCTGAGGGGAGCTATACGGATGATCCAAATCAAGAGCTGAGAGGGAACCAGAGATACCCAGACCCTCATCGTGCATCTGAATTCGATGATGAATTTGAAGATGATGAGCCTCTCCCTGCTGTTGGTCACTGCAAAGCTCTGTACCCATTTGATGGTAAGATCTTTAATTTAGTCTAATTCTTTTTTGAAGCACTAGATTTTAAATAAGATTTTTATGTTTATTTATTATTTAGCTTTCATTTAAATTTTCTACGTCAACCCAAGACTAGAAGCATTTCAAAAGCATTCTGAATTACTGTAAGGGGCATTTAACTTTATTTTGAAGTGTAACATATTTTACAATTAGTCATTATATGTTACATGAAGTACTAATTTAAGGAACAAACGTGCTAATTATTTGTACATTCTAATTTACCTAGATTACTTTGTTCTGCTTCACTAATTTTGATGTCATAATAATTGGGACCTTAAAATATTCAGTTAATTGGCCCAACCTATGAGTGTGTAAAGGGTAAAGTGGAATGTAATGTGGTATCTAATTTAATGATTTGGAAAATGAACGTGATATTAAGCAGTTTACACAATTGTAAAAAGCCAGTACAATACCATTGAAGAGTGAGCTACTGAATTTATAGGAAGAAAGAATAAGCCACATGCTGTTTTGGAAAACAACCTGGATAGAATAGAACAGCGAAATGTGGTACAAATTCACAAATTACAAGAAAATAACAATTTTGGTTAACAAGAGTGCTTAAATTATACCAAGCACTTGGTGTCATTTTTAGAGTAATAGAATTGTTTAGAAACTTCTTTAGATGACACTTATCACTGTGCACAGCTCAGTCTCTATATTATGAAAAGGATATAGAAGCATTGTAGAAGTTCTCCTGTGGTATAAATTATTCTGATAATTCGAAAGTTGCGAGTCAAAAGAAATGCAAAAACACCAATCATTAAAAGGTTTTTAGCAACATGTCTGTCTTTAATATTAAAAAATATCACCATTTCTTCATGGACATGAGGTGGAGGTGAATTTAATCATTATGTTGTCATCTTCTGTCTGTAACAGAAGATAATTTTTTATTTTTGCTTTTTATTTGCTTATTAAAAGTAGGCGGTGTGTTTCTTCAAACCATTTGTTTGTGAAATGATTCATAACAAACTTTCATTTGGATTAAAACAAAATGGATGGTTCATTCAAGCATTCAACCCAGGAGATAATTTCATAACGTGCACACTTGCAATCATACAAGGAAGAAAGAAGCAAAAGGGGAGAAGAAATTACATTTACACATTGCTCAGATGAAAACAATATTGGCATTAATTTTATGTGAAATTAGTGTTCAGTGCCCTCCACGTCCAGTGGAGGTTCTTTCAACTGGCTGTACACAGTACTCCCTTTTGCAGAGGCTCAGATGCAGTTGAATTGCAGTTGAAGGTGCAGCAATATGATTCTTGCAGGTTTAGAATTTAACTTTGCAGGCTAAATATCAGATTCTATCTGGAAATCAGACTGTTGAGGGAGCAAGACTAGAGACCAACTTAGTTATGCCTGGGGTTGTTTTTGTTAATTGTGTTGGTACTACAAGCAGATGAAGATGTCAAAATCTGGACACCTAAAGGCAGTTCACACAGACCAACAGCTTCAGTCATGATGGGAACTTCAGCTCACCTACATAGTTCGCAAAATCTGCTTTGACGTTCTGGTCAAACCATTTTGTGTGAACCTACTAGAAGATATCATGTATAATGTGTTTCAGTGGTTTTCTTTGTTCAGAACTGGCTGGGGTAGTCATGTTCTGTACTATTCCTTTAAGTTGGCTTGGTTGGAATGTCCATACAAATGGAAAGTTCAACATTCTGAAGAAATGATATTAGCTTTCATCTGTGGTAATTGCTGGAAACCTCCAGAAGCAGCCAACTTGCCCATTCTGTGTTCGTTGGCAGCCAACTTTATAAGGCTGTTTAATGTATTTCTTTTTAAAATGACTATATAGGTATACTTAAAAGTTTTTGGTTTTAATCCATTTGTGACACTTGTCATGGGATCAAAATCTAGGAACTCCCTTCCTCACAACCTGTGCACCTTGTACCACCTAGACTACAGCAGCTCAAGAAGATGGGATGCCTCCACCGTCTCATGGGTGATTATGGATGGACAGCAAATGCTGCCCTTATCGGTGACACCCACAGCCCATGAAAAAAACTTTAAAAGCTCTCCAAATTCTACAACAATACAGTTAGAACATAGAACATTACAGCGCAGTACAGCCCCTTCGGCCCTTGATGTTGCGCTGACCTGTGAAACCAATCTGAAGCCCATCTAACCTACACTATTCCATTATCATTCATATGTTTATCCAACGACCATTTAAATGCCCTTAAAGTTGGTGAGTCTACAACTGCTGCAGACAAGGCATTCCATGCCCTTACTACTCTCTGAGTAAAGAATCTACCTCTGACATCTGTCCTATATCTATCACCCCTCAATTTAAAGCTATGTCCCCTCGTGCTAGCCAATACCATCCGAGGAAAAAGGCTCTCACAGTCCACCCTATCTAATCCTCTGATCATCTTGTATATCTCTATTAAGTCACCTCTTAACCTTCTTCTCTCTAACGAAAACAGCCTCAAGTCCCTCAGCCTTTCCTCATAAGACCTTCCCTCCATACCAGGCAACATCCTGGTAAATCTCCTCTGCACCCTTTCCAATGCTTCCACATCCTTCCTATAATGCGGTGACCAGAACTGTATGCAATACTCCAAGTGCAGCCGCACCAGAGTTTTGTACAGCTGCAACATGACCTCACGGCTCCGAAACTCAATCCCTCTATATAACCTCAATGAAACCTAACACACCGTACGCCTTCTTAACAACCCTGTCAACCTGGGTGGCAGGTTGCACAGACTTAAAAAAGCTATCATACTAATATGGAATGTATTTTTACCCCAAAGATATTTTTCTCATCCATTTTCTGTGTTTGTTTCAGATTTCCAGCATCCGTAGTATTTTGTTTTTATTTGACTGCTGAAAGTTGCCTTTTATTATTGAAAAGAAAATTGCACTGGAGATGGATCCTCAACATGCCATCAAGACAATACAACTCTTAGAAAGAAAATAGTCATTTTTGCGAAAAATGTGTATCATGATAGAGTAGAGCAGGCTCGTGAACTGTACAGTATCATTAGATTACTAACTCTGCTAAAATTTGCAGTGCTGGGGAATCATTACATGAAGTACATAAGATGCACTCTGTATTTGATTTCAGATATGGAATTGGTAGGTGGTTTTGCCATTTCAGGGACATTGATTTGGAATTGATTAAATATTTTATTGAGATCTGTCTCTTGATTAAACTTAAAAATATAAAACATAGGTATTAAGTTATCCTGGAGCAGTGTTTTTAGAGTGAAACTGTTCTATTTTCTGGATCTGTAGATTGTTAAGGTGCAAAGATAGCCTTTAGTAGAGTGATGTTCTCTTCCTGTCAGATGTGGGGAAATTTGGGTGAGTTTCCATATTACTGATGATTATGTCTGCAGGAGCGTGCTTTGTTGCAAATCCTGTTGAATGCGTGGATCGGTTGGAGCAGCAGTTAGAGGCAATGAGGAATTTACAGGATTTAAGGGATATGGTGAATGGCAGTTGCAGGAAAGTAGAAAAACCGCAGAGACAGTCAGGTAGATAGGTTACCTCCAGGAAAGGTAGGAGGGATAGGCAGGCAAAGCAGGAGTTTCCTGTGGCTATCCCCATCTCAAACAAGTATGCTGTTTTGTAAAATGTAGGGGGTGATGGACTCTTGGGGGAATGTAGTAAAGACAGCCAGGTTTCTGGTACAGAGGAAAAGAGAAGGACGAGGTTCTGAGGAGACAGTATAGGATGTTGGGCAGATGGGAGGGTAGTAATATCTGCACTACTCCTGGTGCCATGAGCTAGTGAGGGTAGAAATAGGAGGATAGAGCAGATGAATGCGTGGCTGAGGAGCTGATACAAGGGAGATGGATTCACATTTTTGGATCATTGAAATCTCTTCTGGGGTAGAAGTGACCTGTATGAGAAGGACAGATTGCACCTGAATTGGAAAGGACTAAATATAGTGGCAGGAAGATTTGCTACAGCTGCTCAAGAGGATTTAAACTAGTTGGGAAGTGGGGAGTGCTAGGGATAAAAGAGATGTCAGAAACGGGTGCAGTTGGGCAAATGAGCTAGTCAAACAGTCAGCAGGTAGGAACAAAACAGAGAATGAGGTAGGACTGATAAATTCAACTGCACTTACTTCAATGCAAGAGGCTTAACAAGTAAAGCAAATGAACTCAGGGCATAGTTGGGAACATGGGACTGTGATATGATAGTGATTACAGAAACATGGCTTAAGGATGGGCAGAACTGGCAGCTTAATGTTCCAGGGTATAAATGCTATCGGAAGGATAGAAAGGGAGGCAAGAGCAGAGGGGGAGTGACATTTTTGATTAGGGATAACGTTACTGCTGTACTTAGGGAGGGTATTTCTGGGAGTACGTCCACGGAAGTTATTTGAGTAGAACTGAGAAATAAGAAAGGGTTGATCACCTTATTGAGTGAGATTGTACTATAGACCCCTGATAGTTAGCAGGAAATTGAGCAGCAAATTTGTAAGGAGATTTCAGAAAGAATAATAGGATGGTTTTGGTAGGGGATTTAACTTTCCAAACAGACTGGACTGCCATAGCGTTAGGGGCTTGGATGGACAGGAATTTGTGTAACAAGCAAATTTTCTGATTCAGTATGTGGATGTACGGACGAGACAATGAGCAAAACTTGATCTGCTTTTGGGAAATAAAGCAGGGCAGGTGACTTGAGGTGTAAGTGGGGGAGCACATTGGGGTCAGTGATCATAATTCTATTGGCTTTAAAATCGTGATGGAAAAGGATAGACCGCATCTAAAAGTTAAAATTCTAAATTGATGGAAGGCCCATTTTGATGGTTTTAGGCAAGAACTTTCAAAAGTTGATTGGGGGAGGATTTCCGCAGGTAAAGGCATGGCTGGAAAATAGGAAGCCTTCAAAAATGAGGTAACAAGAGTCCAGAGATGGTATGTTCCTGTTAGGTTGAAGAGCAAGGCTAGTACATGTTGGGAGTGCTGGATGACTGGAGAAATTGAGGTTTTGGTCAAGAAAGAGAAGGAAGCATATGTCAGATATTAACAGCAGGGATCGAAGAGAATAAAGGCAGTAGGAGTATACTTAGGGGGAAATCAGGAGGGCAAAAAGGGGACATGAGATAACTTTGGCAAATAGGGTTGAGGAGAATCCAAAGCGATTCTACAAATACATCAAGGACAAAAGGGTAACCAGGGAGAGAATAGGACCCCTGAGGCAGCCTTTCTGGTCTTTATGTGTGGAACCACAGGAAATGGGTGAGATGCTAAACAAGTATTTTGCATCAGTGTTTACTGTGGAGAACGATATGGAAGAGAAACTTGGGGAAATAGATTGTGACATCTTGAAAAATGTCTACATTATAGAGGTGGAGGTGCTGGACGTCTTAAAATGCACAAATCCCTGCGACCTGATCAGGTGTACCCTGGTACTTTGTAGAAAGCGAGGAAAATGATTGCTGGGCCCCTTGCTGAGATATTTGTATTGTTGATAGCCACAGTTGAGGCGCATGAAGACTCAATTGGCTAACGTGGTGCCGCTATTTAAGAAAGGTGGTAAGGAAACGCCACAGAACTGTAGACCAGTGAGCCTGATGTCAGTGGTGGGCAAATTTTTGGAGGGAATCTGAGGGACAGAACTTACATGTATTTGGAAAGGCAAGTGTGGATTAGGGATAGTCAACATAGTTTTGTGTGTGGAAAATTGTGTCTAACTAACTTAATTGAGTTATTTGAAGAAGTAACGAAGAGGATTAGTGAAGGAACGACATTGGATGTGACCTGCATGGACTTCAGTAAGGCATTCAACAAGCCTCTTCATGGTAGACAAGTTAGCAAAGTTAGACCACGTGGAATATGGGGAGAACTTGCCATCTAGATACAGAACTGGTTTTAAAATAGGAGACAGAGGGTGTTGGTGGAGGGTTGCATTTCAGACTGGAGGCCTGTGACCAGTGGTGTGCCACAAGGAACAGTGCTGGGTCCACTCCTTTTCATCATTTACATAAATGATTTTGATATGAACACAGGTGGTATGGTTTGTACGTTTGCAGATGACACCAAAATTGGAGGTGTAGTAGAGAGCAAAGAAGGTTACCTCAGAATAAAATGGGACCTTGATCAAATGGACCAATGGGCTGATGAGTGGCAGATGGAGTTTGATTTAGATAGACATAGCAAGAACTGCAGATGCTGGAGTCACGGACAACACAGTGTGGAGCTGGAGAAACACAGCAGGCCAGGCAGCATCAGAGGAGTGGGAAAATTGACATTTCGGTCGAGAACCTTCCTCAGAAATGGGGAGGGGGAAGGGAGCTGGGAAATAAATAGAGAGGGTGGGTGGGGCTGGGGAAGGCAGGTCGGATGGTGATAGGTGAGTACAGGTAGGGAGTCGTGGGGTTCGGTCAGTGGGATGGGAGGGGTGAATAGGTGGGAGAGAAGATGGAGAGGTTGTGTCAGGTCAAGGAGTGGGGAATGAGAGGGAGGCTTGGACATCAGATGAGGCGGAGAGTGGGAGATTTTAAAACTGGTGAATTCCATGTTTAGGCCATCGGCTGTAGGCTCCCGAAGCAGAATATGAGGTGCTTCTCCTCCAGTTTGCGGGTGGTGTTATTGTGACACTCTGGGAGGCCCAGGATGGACGTGTCACCTGGGAGTGCTCCACCTGCCTCTACACCTCCCCCTTCACCTCCATTCAAGGCACAAAACAAACCTTCCATATCAGACAGGGGTTCACCTGTACATCCGTCAACTTGGTCTGCTGCATCCCCTGCTCCTGATGTGGCATCCTGTACATCAGTGAGACCAAGTGTAGATTCGGAGACCATTTTTTAGAGCATCTGCTTTCTGTACGCGACAAATGACAACACCTTCCGGTTGCCAACCATTTTAACTCCCCCCTCCCATTCCCTGGGTAACATGTCCATACTGGGCCTCCTCCAGTGCCATAATGCCACTGTCCACAAACTGGAGGAGCAACATCTCATATTCCACCTTGGGAACCTACAGCCCGATGGCCTAAACATGGAACTCACCAGTTTTAAAATCTCCCCACCCCCGGCCTCGTCCCATGTCTAACCCTCCATCTCATCCCCACCTCCTTGACCTGACACAACCTGTCCATCCTCTCTCCCACCTATCCACCCCACCCATCCCACTGACCAATCCCCACCACTCCCTACCTGCACTCACCTATCACCATGCCACCTACCTTCCCCAGTCCCACCCCTCTCCTCTCTATTTATTTCCCAGCTCCCTTCCCCCTCCCCATTTCTAAAGATCTGAAACTTTCCTGCTTCTCTGATGCTGCCTGGCCTGCTGTGTTCCTCCAGCTCTGTACTGTGTTGACTTTGATTTAGATGCATGTGAGGTGCTGCATTTTGGAAAGGCGAATCAGGGCAGGACTTATACACTGAATGGTGAAGTCCTGGGGAGTGTTGCTGAACAAAGAGATCTTGGACAGCAGGTTCATAGTTCCAAGAAAGTGGAGTCGCAGGTGGACGGGATGGTGAAGAAAGCATTTGATATGCTTGCCTTTATTGGTCAGTGCATTGCGTATAGGAGTTGGGAATCATGATGTGTCTGTACAGGACTTTGGTTAGGCCACTTTTGGAATACTGCATTCAGTTCTGGTCTCCCTGCTATAGGAAGGATGTTGTGAACCTTGAAAGGGTTCAGAAAAGATTTACAAGGATGTTGCCAAGGTTGGAGGAAATGAGCTGTAAGGATAGGCTGAATTGGCTGAGGCCATTTTCCCCAGGGGGTTAGAGGCTGAGGGGTGATCTTAGAGGTTTATAAAATTATAAGGGGCATGGATACGGTGAATAACCTCCCCTGAGGTGGGGGAGTCCAGAACTAGAGGGCATAGGTTTAAGGTGTGAGGGGAAAGATTTAAAAGGTACCTAAGGGGCAACTTTTCCATGCAGAGGGTGGTGCATGTATGGAATGAGCTGCCAGAGGAAATATTGGAGGCTTGTACAATGACAACATTTTAAAAGATATCTAGATGGGTATATGAATAGGAAGGGTTTAGAGGGATACGGGTTAAATGCAGGCACATGGTACTAGATTAATTTAGGATATCTGGTTGGCATGGACATGTTGGGCCAAAGGGTCTGTTTCCATGCTGTACGTCTCTATGATTTTAAATGGAATTTAACTGATTAGCTAACCACAATTATTCTTTATAGTTAATGCGCTTGTCATTTTCTAATGTTGTGAATCCTGCTATTCCTTACCATTATGATAGCTATTGCTTTGCTGAAATGGCTACCTGCTGAGTTCTACACTACCATTACCAGCTAAGCTTTGATGTAGATCAATCTCATGCCAACCTACAGCATTATAATTTGATGAGGAAATTGAGAAAATAAAGTAAATAAACTAAAAAAAATTATTGCGTGACATAATGTGCCAATTTTAACACTAAGTCGTTAGGTATTGAATGAATTGAAATCATTTTTGTTGATATAACTTCAAGAATTGATACTTTTTTGTGTTTTGTGCTCTGGTTTTAAAATTATTTTAGCATCTTACTCAAAAAATGATTTACCTTGTCAGTATTACACAAGAAGCAAAATTAGAGCAAATATATAAAATTAATGTCAGCCTTGTCTCAGGTGGTAGCTTTCTCAGCCTGGAGTCAGAGAGTTGCAGCAAATCCCATTCCATGACTGGAGCACAGAAATCAAGATTGAAGCATCAATGCAGTACTGGAGGGGTGTGGTAATCTTGTAATGCCATCTTTTGGCTGAGATGTTAATTGGAGGCTCTGCATGAGGAGCAAGGGAGTGATATCCTGTGGCCTGGCCAATATTTCATAGAATCATAGAATCCCTACAATGTGGAAACAGGCCCTTTGGCCTAACAAGTCCACACCGAACCTCAGAGCATCCCACCCAGACCCATCCCCCTATAACCCACCCAGCCTACACCTCCCGGAACACTACAGGCAATTTAGCATGGCCAATCCACCTAACCTGCACATGTTTGGACTGTCGGAGGAAACCGGAGCGCCCAGAGGAAACCCATGCAGACACGGGGAGAATGTGCAAACTCCACACATACAGTCGCCCGAGGCAGGAATTGAACCCAGGTCCCTGGCAGTGAGAGGCAGCAGTGCTAACCACTGTGCCACCCTGCTGCCCCGTGCTTATTCTTTAATTCATTATTTATTATTTATTCATCACAAAAAAGAGTATCTGCTCATTGCTATATGTGGAGCCTTGCTGTGTACAAATTGGCAGTCACATATCCTACATTACTATAGCTATTGCACTTCCAAATTATTTGGCTTAAATACTTTGTGACATGAAAAATGCCGTATGGTATATATCTTTCTTTTGTACACAATTTACAGACTGATACAGACTTTTTGAACCAAATGTGTATGCTCCACACCAGCCTCCTCCCATTCCACTTCATCTCACCCTATCGACATACTCACGTGTTTCTTTCCCTCTCCTGTGCTTGTCTAGCTTCCTTCTAACTGCATTTATACTAGTCACCTCAATGATACCTATATATCATATAACCATGCCGTGGGTAAAGAAACTTCTTTCCTAAGTTCATTATTGGATTGAGTATCGTATATTTGCAGCTGCTGGTTTTTGATTCTCACTATCAGTTTAAACTTCTCATCTATGTGTACCTTACCATTAGTAGAATCATTATGGCATCTACCTCTGTAACCCTGCAAATTTAGTTCCCTCAAATGCCCATCCAGTTTCCTTTTGAAATGATTAATCGTCTCTGCTTCCAACATCCTCATAGGAAGCACATGACAGTTGTTGCCACTTGCTACTTAAATAAATTCTTAATCATTTCTTGTTCAGAATCTTAAAGCTGTGTCCTCTTGTCCTTGCACTAATAGCTAACGGGAACAACTGTTCTTTGCCCACCTTATCTAACTCTGTTATAATCTTGTTCACCTCTGTCCTCCAATATCTCCTTAATGCCTTTTGCTTCAAGGAGATCCCCAGCGTATTTGGGCCAAAGTTCATCATCTATGGAGCCATTCTGGTATTTTTCCTCTGTATTCTGTCCTGGATATTCACACCCTACTTGATCAAAACTGAACATGATATTTTAGTTGTGGCCTGACCAGTGCTTATGAAGGTTCAGCTGACTTTGTTTGACATTGGATTCTCCATTGCTTTAAAAAAGGAAAGAGCCACTGCATGAGCCTGTAGGTTTTTTCCATGCATACAGGAACTTCTTCAGTTGGCTGACAGTGTTGATGCTTTCACCAATAAGCCGTATTAACAAAAACATGCTGATTATGAAGGGGAACTGCATCTGTGTAAGGTGCTTGTGAGACCATATCTGAAGTACTGTGAGCAGTTTTGATTCCCTTATTTAAGGAAAGATATAGTTTAATTGGAGTCAGTTCAGAGAAGATTCACTAGGATGATCCCTGGTATGGAGGGATTGTCATGAGCATAAGTTAAATAGTCCATCACTCTATTCACTAGACTTTAAAAGGTTGAGAGGTGATCTCATTGAAACGTCTGATTCTTAAGGGCCTTGATAAGGCAAATGCTGAGAGTCTGAGACCAGAGAGCATAGTCTCAGAATAAAGAGGCGCCACCTTATGGCTGAGATGAGGAGAAATTTCTTTTGCGGGTTAAGAGTCTTTGGAACTCCTTGCCACAGAGCGTTATTAGGGCAGAGACCTTCCGTATATTTAAGGCTGAGATAGATTTTTGATCAGTAGGGGAATCGAGGGCTACTAGGAAAATGCAGGAAAGTGGGAGTGAGGAATGTTAGATAAGCCATGATCTATTTGAATTGGGGAGCAGGCACGAAGGGTCAAACGGCTTACTAGTGTTCCTGTTTCTTATGGTCCTTTTGAAAATTTGGAGCACTTTATGGGAAGAGTTTGCAGGGTGTAATCAATTGGATAACTTTTTCAAAGAGCCATGTACAACACTTGAGTGGCAATATTCTGTGGATGAAACACCACAGCATCACAGCAAATGCATTTGGACTAGTGTTTTTATCTTCCTCTCTTGCAGGACAAAATGAAGGGACATTAGCAATGCGAGAAGGAGAGGTGTTGTATGTTATTGAAGAAGATAAAGGAGATGGCTGGACAAGAACACGCAAACAGAATGGACAAGAAGGCTATGTGCCAACATCATATGTAGATATTACTCTAGAGAAAAACAGTAAAGGTGCAGTGACCTATATATAAATATAAGATGCTGAAATCCAGTTGCGCTGATGTGGAAATGTATTAATTTAAATGGCTAAAGGAATAGTGGAGAAACATTAAGAGTCCAATTCTTAAAATATGTTCCTACGCATAATCCTTTGTTCACTGTGTGAGCTGAGCTTTTAAATTGAGATTTTATTCTTAAAGTTATCCTTTTGTGCAGGAATGCAAACCCTGGATTATTCCATGTCATTGTATTTGGAAACAGTTTAACTCTCTAGTATTGTTAAATGTCGCATTAATCCTTCCCAATATTCCTGATGCCTTAACTTTTGTGTATGTGTAAATATATATATAGGTGAGGGTTCTTGGTGTTTTATATTTTTTAATCCATCGTTGAAACAAAGGTTTTCAGACTTTTTATTGGAATATAATTTTTTAGCTTTCAAAGTAGTAACTTAGATAAAAACTAATAGTCCATTTCTTTAGTTATAGCCATTTAAGCAAAAAATGTAAGTGATTCACAATAAATTACTTCTGAGTACTGGTGGTGGGAGGGCACATTAAAGTGTTTCTTACATTCATGTTCAATTTTTAAAACAAGACTTAAACCGCATTTTGCCTAATAAAGGCTTTGTTATTACTTGAGTATTATTTTGCCAATTATCAAGATGAAAATCTCACTTCAACAAATTTAGCTAAACACCTTTCAAAACCTGTATGCAAGTGTGATAATTTTGGTGTTGTGTAGTTAATGAGTTCTAACTTGTAAAGTTTCTCCTTTTACCTTTTGTTTCTTTTGTTTGTTCCAGCTGAATTTAGTAATGGTGCTTTCTTTCTTTTCCCCTCTGGACTGCAGGTTCCTGAATTGGTGTGTGGGTTCTTGAAACATTGGGCGAGGCATTGAAGGAGGTTGCATGCAGCTGTTTTCTGGGTGGGGAAAGGCACTGGTTGAAAGATTGAGGCTGGTAGATGAGGAGGGAGGAGGAAACTGCATGTTTGATATTTATTTTGCTACTAACGCAATTAACACAATTCTAACTATAGTTCACATGGTGAATCAACAGTACAGTGTTCCATAAGTCTTAATGCCAAAGGTTCATCTGACCCGGGTGAAGTACATTCAAAATGACTTTACCATCAGATAGTTTTTTGAAAATATAGTGCTGTCTGCCTGTGCCATCCTACATGCTCGCCCTAACATGCTATTGCATGCTTTTGTAAATCACGCTAAATATTCACTTCAGAAATGTCTAGACTGTACTGTGGTTGGCCTGTTTTGTTGTTGTGCAATCCCCACATTATCTAGCTTAATTCCTTCTCCAGTGTTTCACATTTGTACTTCCATTCCATTTTTCATTTGTACTGCTACCAGTACTGCATGGTAATAGTGTTGTGTTGATTACCAGTGTTGAGGAGGTCGGAAAAACCTGTAGGTGCAACTTTTCATTGTATATAGTTTATGAATTCTCCTCCCTCCTTGCTTTTGGCCCATATATTTCTTGTGTATTGGATTGATCACTGAAGTCTGAGTCAATGGAAACACACCTGAAAAACAGCATAGCTTCAGGAAAATAAGAATGACTCACTGTGAAGAGACACAACTGGGCACAAACTTTGAAAAATGTGTATCATGAACTCTGAGAAGACACACCAATCATTTATCACTATCTTACTATACAGCTGCTGCCTTAAATCAACTGTTTTAACAGACGAGTGCCTAAATTTGCTGACTGCCGTTGTTTCCAATAGTCTTTTTTGAAGCATACATTTGTGCAGGCTCATGGCAGCTCATCAATTTTGACTGACTTGTGTATTCTCTCGGTACTGCAGCTGCTGATGTAGTCATACCTAGTGTAAAAAAATGTACCAGAGGAAGTGTGCAACTAAAATTTCTGTCAATATTTATATTGTTTTTAATACTAAAGGTTTGTAATTGTTAACAAGATTTATTTCAAATGAATGTTTTTCAATTAGAATTTTGTAATTTTTTCATTCTGTTTGACTTTTATGAATAACAAGTTCATAGCTGAATAGCTGTGCAGGTCCTCTAATTTGGTGTGGGTCACACATCAAAATGTGTGAATATATTGACTCTTGTGGATATTGTATGTATGTAACCAAAACCATGTGCACTTTTATCCAGTTGAGCAGTAACGCGAGTGCGGATATTTTTTTCCTCCCAGAATACTTAAAGCTGCATCTGTTCAAACTTCATTCTTGTGTTGAAGTCCAAACTATAATTTTATTTCAGTGCGGTAATAAATATACAATCTTCCATCAATTTCAAGCCCACCCCAACCTTGGAATTACCCATCAGAAATATTCATCAAATTCAAAAAAATTTGATTGCTGAACCACTTGAAATTTCATCAAGTGGCAGAAGACACATCTTCTCATCAGTACCTTGAAACAAGCTAGGATATTTTATGACTCAAAGCCCTGTGCTGCAGAGGGGACCATTAGTGTTTGTTTGAAAATTTGAAATTTTAGGTAAAACAGAGCAAAGGTGTGATGGATTCGGCAAATAAGAATTGTTGCTTTGACTCAAATCTATTTCCTTCTCTATCAGGTTCAGTTACCTGTTTAGAAATTACAAACGTGAAACTATCTTCTGTCTATATCCATTCTATTTGTTGCTGGAAACAGTATACTTACTTTTACTCCCTGGTATAACATTTAATGATGTTTCCAGACCAAATTGCACATACCAACTACATAAAATGTTGCCTGACTCTTATCTGCCATTTACAATGATCAACGTGGGTTCCACTGACACTGATAAATAAGTGGAAACCTTCAATTGCAACAAAACTAAGACATTTTCTGTTAAACGATTCTTAATTCTGTACCACTGGTTCCTGGTAAGTGAATATAATTTCTGGCAGACTGATTGCAGAGTTAACAAACATACACTAATTACCTTTATATGTTCAGAAAAATTTGGATGAAATGATTTTTCTAAAAACAACTTTCTTCAAAAAATTCTGAAGTTTCCATGCTTCCTTGTATTCAAGTATGTGTATTTTTAAAGTGTTAGTTCACTATAAAATTGCAATATGGTGGCACATAACCTTTTCATTGTGCATTTCTGAAGTAAACCACTATTAAAATATTGGCAATGGTATGTTGAGTATTCTTCCAAATAGGCACTAAGTAGATCTGAATTTTTACAGCAATTTAACTGTGAAAGTTGTAGAATGTAATAGAAAAGCTCCTTTTTCCATAGCTGTAAATCTGCAGTTAGGTAAGTGAAACAGACCGTTATCGAGTATGTAATGTTGTAACGCTTTTGCTTTGTATGTAATTTTAGGTATGCTGCTTTTTGTGAGGAAATGTACAAATATACGTAAGGAGGCAACAGATTGAAGGAGAGTTTTTCTCTTGCACATTACAATTTTTTTCAAATGTATTCAGTGTGAGAGGATCTGGTTAAAACTGTAACTGACAAGTTGTCAGACAAAGTAGAATGTAGAGCGAAAAGCAACCAAGGTTTTGAATTGATGATCCTTATGCACATGTTGATTTTAAAAACACTGTTGATATACTGTTTAAAATACTTTGTTGAAAACTGTTTAAATAAATTAATGTATTCCACACAGTTTTGTCATACTTAAGCATCTATTATATCAACTAATGTCTTGTTTTTCTTTCTGTGATTAAACCAGTTATGATAATATTCTTACATCCTTCTTGATAGAAGTTGCAGTTTTTGTATAAGAGGCTTGCTTATGGAATTGTGTGTTCCTCATCTTTTGTGTAGGCCGAGTCAAATTTCCATAGAAGGATACTTGATTTCCAAGTCGTAAACAAAATATGGAAGAAGGGAGCAAGGGATAAAGCAGCTAACTACAGGCCAATCAATTTACTTCAGTGATGGCAAGCTATTGGAAGCAATTTTGAGGGAGTGAATCTTTTGGAGAGGCAAGGATTAATCAAGAACAGTCAGCATGGTTTTGTTAAGGGGAGTTCATATCTAACCAAATTGATTGAATTTTTCAAAGAGATGACCAGCTGTGTAGATGAGGGCAGTGTTTTTGATGTAGTTTACTTGGACTTCATAAGGTCCCGTGTGAGAGATTGATAGCAAAGGTAAGAGCCCTCGGGATCCAGGGAATGTTGGCAGATTGGCAAAGTGGCAGGAAACAGAGGGTTCCTGAAGAACATTTCTGAAGAAGGGCCTGGACCCAAAATGTCAGCCTTCCTGCTCCTCTGATGCTGCCTGGCCTGCTGTGTTCATCCAGCTCTACACCTTGTTATCTCAGGAAACAGAGGGTGATGTATGAGGCATGTTTTTCTGATTGAAAGTCTGTGACTAGTGGGTTATCACAGGGGTCAGTGATGGGACCCTTGCTGTTTGTGGTTTATATAAATGATTTAGACTTCAGTGTAGGAGGGTTGATCGGTAAGTTTGCAGATTATGCAAGAATTGTGGAAAGATGGCCTTAGATTACATGAGGATATAGACAGGCTTGTTAGATGGGCTGATCAGTGACAAATGAAATTCTATCCAGATAAGTGTGAGATGATAAAGTACCTGATGGACAGTAGGAGCCTGGGAAGTACCGAGGATCAGAGGCATCTAGGTGTGCACATGTACCCTTAAGATAATGGAATGGGTAGATAAAGTGGTTAAGAAGGCGTATGGTATACATACCTTTCTTAGCTGAAGAATAGATTTTAAGAGCAGGGAGGCAACACTGGAACTGTAAACAGGAATTATTGGTTAGGCCACAGCTAGCGTACTCTGCAGCTCTGAAATTCACATTTTAGGAAGGAAGTGATAGCACTGGGGAGGGTGCAGAGGAGTTTTATCAAGATTTTGCATGTGCTGGAAAATTTTAGTTATGAAGAGAGATTGGATAGACTGGGATTAACTCTGTGCTTCAATGACTCAGACTGTTTTCCCTCCAATACCTTATTTAAAAGGCTGTTCATAGTGTTATTTTGCATGAAAAGCTTCCTGATATTACATATCAGTTGACCTTTAGGTAATCTGAATCTGTTTTCCTTTCACCTCCTGCATGTAGTTTAGCTTGAAACGGTGTTGCATCCTTAAAAATAGGAAGAGGAATCTACTATCAAATTCTATTCAACTTTCTACTATCATAATGATGAAAGGCAACTTGTGATGGTTCATTTCTCAATATTTAAGTAGCTACACCACATAAGCTACCTTCTTGAACCACTATAGCCTATCACCATTTTCTTCAGGGCACTATATATACAATATAGCACAATAGTACAATCCAGTACAGCACAGAACAGGCCCTTCAGCCCACTGAGCCTGCGCTGATTCCTAATCCTTTTGTAGACCTACGTATTGCCCATACACGGTTTTTGTCTCTCTGTTCACCTTCCATTCTCATGTCTATCAAGATATACCTTAAACATTGCTAACATACCTGCTCCCACCACCTCCACTGGCAGTGTGTTCCACCCTTTGTGAAAAATTTTCCCCACACTTACCCCTTTCACCTTGAACTTGTGCCCTCTTGCACCTTTCCACCCTGTGAAAAAGCCTCTGATTATCCACTCTACCTATAATTTTTTTCCATAGAACCCCACAGTGTGGAAACAGGTCCTTCAGCCCACTAAATTCTCATAGCATCTCACCTCGACCCATCCCCCTATAACCCACCTAATCTACACTTCCCTGAACACCACAGGCAATTTAGGCATGGCCAATCCTCCTAGCCTGCACTTCTTTGGACTGTGGGAGGAAACTGGAGCACCTGGTGGAAACCCACGCAGACACGGGGAGAATGTGCAAACTCCACACACAGTTGCCCGAGGGTGGAATCGAACCCGGGTCCCTGGCGCTGTGACGCAGCAGTGCTAACCACTGAGCCACCATCTGTCGGGTTGCCCCTCAGCCTCTGTCTTTTCAGTGAAAATCGTCTGAGTTTATTCAAACTTTCCTCGTAACTAAAACCATCCCGACCAGGCAACATTCTGGTAAAACTGTTCTGCACCCTCTCCAAAGCACCCACACCCTTCTGGTAGTGTGGCAACCAGAACTGTGCAATATTCCAAATGTGGCCTGACTGAAGTTTTATACAGCTATAACATAACTTGCCAACTTTTATATTTGCCCTGGCTGTTAAAGGCAAGTGTGCTGTATGCCTTCTCAACCAACCGTATCCACCTGTGTTGCCACTTTCAGGCATCTGAGGACCTGTGTGCCCAGATCCCTGTGCTTCTAAGGTATGCCAGTGCTTCTAAGGGTTATGGAATTTATTGTATAATTGGCACCTGAATTTGATCTTCCAAAATGCATCACCTTGCATTTATCTGGATTAAACTCCATCTGCCATTTCTGTGCCCACATCTGCAATCTGTCTATATCCCGCTGTATCCTTTGATAATCCTCCTATCTATAACTGTCCCAATTTTGGTGTCATTCGCAAACTTACTAATCAGGCCACCTGTGTTTTCATTTAGATCATATATTACAAACACTGATCCCTGTGGAACACCACTAGTTACTGATACCCATTCTGAAAAACACCCTTGCACTGCTACTCTCTGTCTTCCATAACCAAGCCAATTTTGTATCCATCTAGCCAGCTCACCCTGAATTCCATGAAACTCTATCCGTACCAGCCTATGAGGTACTTTATCAAATGCCTTACTAAAATCCATGTAGACAATATCCACTGCCCTTCCCTCATCAATCATTCTTGTCACCTCCTCGTAAAAACTCAATTAAGTTAGTGAGACATGACCTTCCCTGAACAATCCCATGCAGGCTGTCATTAACAAGTCCATTTGCTTTCAATCGTGAATAAATCCTGTCTCTCAGTATCTTTAACTGCTTCCACACCACTGAAGAAGGGTCACCGGACCCGAAACGTTAACTCTGATTTTTTTTTTCTCCACAGATGCTGCCAGACCTGCTGAGCTTTTCCAGCAACTTCCACACCACTGATGTCAGGCTCACTGGCATGCAAATATCTGGATTGTCTCTGATTCACTTCTTAAACAAAGGAACAGCACTGGCCATTTACCAGTCCTCTGGAACCTCATCTGAGGCCAAAAAGGATGCAAAGATATCTATTAAGGCCCTAGCTATTCCTCCCTTGCCTCCCACTGTATCTTAGGATAAATCCTGTCTGACTCTTGGGAATTGTATATGTTATTACATTTCATGAGACCCAACATTTCCTCATTCATTATGCTAACGTGCCTGAGAGTATTCATCCACCTTTCCCTAACCTCAGCATCCATCCTGTGCCTCTCTTTGGTGAATAATGATGTACTCATTAGGCATCTCTTCCATTACCTCTGGCTCCACACATAACTCCTTCCTTTATCCTTGAGTGAGCCTGTTCTTCCCCCAGCTACTCTGTCACTCCAAATATAGGTATAAATGAATTGGGATTCTTCTTAACCCTGCTGGTCAAGGACATTTCATAGCCCCTTTTTGCCCTCCTAGCTCCCAGTTTGATCTCCTTCCTACTTTCTCTATATTCTGCATGGACTTTGTCTGCTTTTAGTTGCCCAGACCTTGGGTATGCTTTCATTTTTATTGACTAAGCTGATAATTTCCTCTATTATCCAAGGTTTCCCAATCCTGCCATTGCTGTCCTTTATTTTCACAGGAATATGCTCTTCCTGCACTCTAATCAACTGGCCTTTTAAAAGACTCTCATGTCAGATGTGGATTTACCCCCAAACAGCTGCTCTCAATCCACATTCTTGAATTCTTGCCTAATTTGGTTATAGTTGACTTTCCCCCAATTTAGCACCACCTCCACGATCCACTGTTGTCCTTATCCAGAGGTATCTGAAAACTTACAGAATTATCATTACTATTCCCAAAACGTTCCCCCGCTGAAATTTTGATCATCTGGCCAGGCTCATTTCCCAATACCACGTCCAGTTTGGCCCCCTCCCTTGTTGGATTGTCCGCATACCGTTTCAAAAAACCCTCCTGGACACACGTAACGAATTGCTCCCCATCCAAAGCCCTGGCACTAAGGGAGTTCCACTCAATATTTGGAAAGTTAAAATCACCCTCCAAGACAACCCTGTTATTTTTACATCTGTCCAGAATGTGACTACATATCTTCCTCTATCTCCTACTGGCAGCTGGGAGGTCTGTAGTACAATCCCAGCATTGTGATTGCATCCTATTCCTCAGCTCTACCCATAATGCCTTGCTGCAAGATCCCTTCAAGGTGTTCTCCCTTGACACGACTCTGATCTGCTCCCTAACCAGTAATGCAACTCCCCCACCACTATTGCATTCTCCTTTGTCTTGTCTAGTACCCTAGAAGCTGCCAATCCTGTACTTCTTTCAACCACATCTCTGTGATAGCAATAACATAATTGCATGCATTAATCCAAGTTCATCCATTTTACCTGTTTACTTTCTTGGATTGAACAAAGAACAAAAAGAACAAAGAAAATTACAGCACAGGAACAGGCCCTTCAGCCCTCCAAGCCTAATCCGATCCAGATCCTCTATCTAAACCTGTCGCCTATTTTCCAAGGATCTGTATCCCTCTGCTCCCTGCACATTCATGTATCTGTCTAGATACATCTTAAATGACGCTATAGTGCCCGCCTCTACCACCTCCACTGGCAACACGTTCCAGGAACCCAACACCCTCTGCGTAAAGAACTTTCCACGCATATCTCCCTTAAACTTTTCTGCTCTCACCTTGAAATCGTGACCCCCTAGTAATTGAGTCCCCCACTCTGGGGTAAAAGCTTCTTGCTATCCACCCTGTCTATACCTCATGATTTTGTAGACCTCAATCAGGTCCCCCCTCAACCTCCGTCTTTCTAATGTAAATAATCCTAATCTACTCAACCTCTCTTCATAGCTTGTGCCCTCCATACGAGGCAACATCCTGGTGAACCTCCTCTGCACCCTCTCCAAAGCATCCACATCCTTTTGGTAATGTGGCGACCAGAACTGTACTCAGTATTCTAAATGTGGTCGAACCAAAGTCCTATACAACTGTAACATGACCTGCCAACTCTTGTACTCAATACCCCGTCTGTTGAATGAAAGCGTGCCGTATGCCCTCTTGACCACTCTATCAACCTGCGTTGCCACCTTCAGGGTACAATGGACCTGAACACCCAGATCTCTCTCTCCATCGATTTTCCCAGGGCTTTTCCATTTATCGTATAGTTCGCTCTTGAATTGGATCTTCCAAAATGCGTCACCTTGCGTGTGCCTGGATTGAACTCCATCTGCCATTTCTCCACCCAACTCTCCAATCTATCTATATTCTGCTGCATTCTCTGACAGTCCCCTTCACTATCTGCTATTCCTCCAATCTTAGTGTCATCTGCACCCTTGCTAATCAGACCATCTATACCTTCCTCCAGATCATTTATGTATATCACCAACAACAGTGGTCCCAACACGGATCCTTGTGGAACACCACTGGTCACAGTTCTCCATTTTGAGAAGCTCCCTTCCACTACAACTCTCTGTCTCCTGTTGCCCAGCCAGTTCTTTATCCATCTAGCTACTCCACCTTGGACCCCATGCGACTTCACTTTCTCCATCAGCCTACCATGGGGAACCTTATCAAATGCCTTACTGAAGCCCATGTATATGACATCCACAGCCTTCACAGCCTTTCCCTCATCTATCAACTTTGTCACTTCTTCAAAGAATTCTATCAATTTGCTAAGACATGACCTTCCCTGCACAAAACCATGCTGCCTATCACTAATAAGCCCATTTTCTTCCAAATATAAATAGATCTTATCCTTCAGTATCTTCTCCAGCAGCTTCCCCACCACTGACATCAGGCTCACCGGTCTATAATTACCTGGATTATCCTTGCTACTCTTCTTAAACAAGGGGACAACATTAGCAATTCTCCAGTCCTCTGGGACCTCACCCATGCTCAAGGATGCTGCAAAGATATCTGTTAAGGCCCCAGCTATTTCCCCTCTTGCTTCCCTCAGCCAACCTGGGATAGATCCCATCTGGACCTGGGGACTTGTCCACCCTAATGCCTTTTAGAATACCCAACACTTACCCCCTCCTTATGCCGACTTGACCTAGAGTAATTAAACATCTATCCCTAACCTCAACGTCCGTTATGTCCCTCTCCTCAGTGAATACCGACACAAGGTACTCATTAAGAATCTCACTCATTTTCTCTGACTCCTCGCATAACTTCCCTCCTTTGTCCTTGAGTGGGCCAACCCTTTCTCTAGTTACCCTCTTGCTCCTATGTATGAATAAAAGGCTTTGGGATTTTCCTTAACCCTGTTTGCTAAGGATATTTCATGACCCCTTTTAGCCCTCTTAATTCCTCGTTTCAGATTGGTCCTACTTTCCTGATATTCTTCCAAAGCTTCATCTGTTTTCAATCACCTAGACCTTATGTATGAAGAAATAAAGTCCAAGCCTCCAGTTCTGCTGAGCTCAGCAACCTCTCCCTGACTGCTCTTCCTCTTAGCTATATCAGCCTTGGTCACAAGCTCTTTCCCAGTCTCTCTACTCACTGACCTGCTGCTCTGATTCCTACCTCCCCAGAAGACATACCGAAGATCCAAATATCTGAAGCCCTCTCCCATACACCAGCTCTTTAGCCACGTGTTCAATTGGACTTTGTCTCTGTTCCTCAACTCTAGCACGTGGCACGCAGAGTAACAGAGAGATTAGAGGTCCTGCGTTAAGTATACTACCTAACTTCCTGAATTATTGTTGCAGGACTTTGTCACTCCTCCTACCTATGTCATTTGTGCTAGTATGGACAATGACTTCTGTCTGTTTACCCTCCCATTTCAGGATTCCCTGTACCTGCTCAGACATCCATGACTGTGGCACCAGAGAGGCAACATACCATTCTTGAGTGTCTCTTGCAGCCACAGAAGTGCCTATCTGTGCCCCTGACTATAATCTCCAATTACTATTGCTGTACTACACCTTGTCGTTACCTTCTATACAACAGGGCCAGCTGTGGTGCCACTGCACTGTTCCCTGCTGCTGTAACCTGATGGGCCAGCCCCCTCATCCCCCAAAATGGAATACTTGTTTGACAGGGGGATAGCTGAAGTAGAGTGCTGCACTGATATCTTGGATGTCACCACATTTCTATAATTTCTATCGATGATGCTCTGTACCATTTGCGTGCTCCTTGGTGTCCCCAATTGCTGTTTGAGCTAACCTATTCGTTCAATGAGCAGTGGAAGCTGAGTACGCCTCCTGCAGATTTAAGTATCAGGGATTCTCTCAGCATCCATGATTGACTACATTTCACAGGCAGAACACACAACCCCACCAACTGACATGACTAACCCTCTATTGGCTGATGAGTTACAAGTTAAATTTTAATTAGCTACCTAAAGATTAGTTATTACTTTCTAACAAATACCGCCCCCTCCAACTTACTCACCATCTGAACTCCATGTAGTAACTCTTTAGAAAGACTGAGACACACAGTGTCCTTGAGATTCTTTGACCTGTAGCACCAAGGGAATGGAAGGGTCAACACAAACTAGCATGACCAGCATTGCCCAATCAGAAAGCGTACTCCCTTTTCCTCCTGTGATGTCAGCAGAATGCTCCTGTTGAAAGGACCACGCCCGAAAAGAAACTGGGCCCAAGAGCCCTGTGCTCGATTTTAAATCTTCCCTGGAATAGGCTGCTCCCTCCAGCTCCTGCTTCTGGCTCCTTCTGAAAGGAATAAGCCCTAACCAAAACTCAAAATGGACAGTAATTACCAGTCAAGCCAGAGATAACCACATCCTGCAAACATTTTTTTTAAAAAGAAAAATCAGCAGAGAGATGTTGAAAGTACAAGTTAATTGCAGCTACCGTATTAACAATGTCTATTCAGTTACCCCCTCAAGAAAACTTAGTGGTTGACATAATGGAAGTTCTGTTTTTGAGTTTGGATTTCAAATTAGTGGCATATGGATATTGATTACTTCTGTGAAAATATCTAGGTCAGTCTTTCCCGAACCATGACCTAATCCAGTATCTGCCTGAGAACAGGGAATCTTTCTCGAGTGTTAATGAAGGATTTATTTATTTAACTCTGGGGTTTATGACCAGAAGTTTAAATGTGAGGGTCATTAGCTTATTTTTAGTTTAAGATAATTAAGGATTGATACTTGGCTTGGAAAAAGTCCAGAAATGGGATGTTTTTGAGCAGTTCCGAGGAGAACTGACTGGGGTCAAATGTGGAAGAGTGAGTTTAAAAACAACACTCTCTTCCCCAACATCCACAAAACAAAGAAATTGGTCATCAACTTCAGGAAGTGGGATGGAGGACGTGCTCTGTATGTATCAGTGATGCTGATATGGAGATGTTCAAGAGCTTCAAGTTACTAGGAGTAAATATCACCAACAATCTGTCTTGGTCAGGTATAGTCAAGAAAGCACACCAAAGCCTCTACTTCCTCAGAAGGCGAATGAAATTCAGTATGTCCACAATGATTCTTACCAATTTTTATAGATGCACCATAGAAAGTATCCTATCTGGATGCATCATATCAGAGCAGCTGCCATTCCAAGCTGAAGACCTCAAGAAGCCAGAGTTGTGAACACCATTCAATCCATCACAAAAACCAGCCTTCCTTTCATTGATTCTGTCTGCACTTCCCACTGCCTCGGAAAAGCAGCCAACATAATGAAAGACCCCTCCCACTCAGTTACACTCTCTTCCAACCTCTTCCGTAAGGCAGAAGATACAAAAGTTTGAAAACCAGTACCAACAGATTTAGGAACAGCTTCTTCCGTGCTGTTATCAGACTTATGAATGGACCTCTCATACCTTAGAATTGCTCTTTCTCTGCACTATACTCTGCATTCTGTTCTATTATTCCGATGTCCTTTGTGTAAGGCATAATTTGTCTGGTTAGCACACAGAATACTTTTCACTGTATGTTGGCACAATTTCCTGAAACACTGCCTTTAGGAAAAATTACTGCACAAAAATAGTGGAAAAGCTGTTATTTACAAGATATGGATCATCTAAAGAAATGACTAATTTGGAAATAATAAAACAGTTTATGTCTTCTCAGAGAGAGTCCTGATGAAGGATGTGAACCCGAAACATCGACTTTCCTGCTATTCTGATGCTGCCTGACTGGCTGTGTTCCTCCAGCTCCACACTGCGTTGAGTTTACATCTTCTCCTTATTACTCAATCCCAAGCTTCATTGAAGCATGTGGTAAGAGCTTAATGTTCGGGATGCCCAAATGACTGGGGAGAAAGGAATTACCTTTTTCTGTTTGCTATTACAGATATTCATAAATGAGCCTGCAGGATTCAGTCGCTTTGAGTTAATACATAAGCATGAAGTGAGAGGACCAGTCATCTATTAAAGAAAATCTGATAAAGAAAGGTCAGAGCCTGATCCGGCTGATGATGTTTCAAGCTTGAGGCAAATTAATTGAAGCATGCAATTTAGTCAAAGAGAAAAAGCATTTGAAGAATGCTCAACAAACAATGAAAACTAGAGGGGATGAAAAAGCCAGGGTTTGAAATTTTATTGCCGGAGACAAGATGTTACCTGTTTCTTGGGAGCTATTAAAAACAATGCTCACTGGTAGTCTACGAAATCAAAAAGTTATGTGAATGCTGTAGTTGAGTTCTTCGGACAAGGAAAATTCAGCAAGTGTTTCATGTTAATATGTTGAAGAGATATTACTGGAAAGATAGAAATAAGTATTTACAGTAGTGAAAGAAAAAGGAAGTGAAATGAAAATACCTGAACAATTGCTGAATAAATCAGAAATTGGAATTTCGTAATTGATCCTTCAGCAATCAGGGTGCATAATATGGAGATGCTTAAAAATTTAGACAGCATGCTATTTTATCTTCTAAGAAACTACTGGAGTAACTTGCAAAGGCTATTACACTCTCATGATTTTTGTGCACAGGCCACAAAAATGTGTTCGTGATTTTAGTATAGGGAAGGTGTTACATACAAAACAACATCCTTACAGACTCAATCCAGAGAAATTAGAAACGAAATACGAGATCAAGTTCATGATGGAAATTTGTATTGCTGAACTGAGGCATAGTAGCTGGAGCTCATGCATTATGGTGCTGAAAGCAGATGTGTTGCAAAAATTCTGTTATGAAATCTGGATTATGAAATCAACATAACAAAAGCAGACTCGTATCCTGTTCCAAGATTTGAAGACTGTATTGAGCCATATACGTGGTTCAACACCAAAACTGACTTGCTGAAAGGATGTTGGCAAGTCCCATTGACTGCAAATCTGAGAAATATCAGCTTGTGTAACAGTGCATGGACTTTATCAAAGCAAACACATGCCATTTGAAATGAAAAGAAATCACAAACATTGTTCCAATGACTAACGAATAAAGTAATTGAGGTGCATGCAAGTCCATGGTTTCCATCAATGATTTGGTTATATTCAGCCACACCTGGGAAGAACTTTGCACCACATGACTGAATTGTTTTGCTACAAAGAGCCAATTTCACCAAGTCAATGAGCATCATTACCTAGCGCCAAACTCCTGCTCTTTCCCCTTACTTTTGTACACTATTTTTATCCAAATAATTATCCAATTTGTCTATAAATCAGGTTAAATGTGAATTTGCCAAAGGAAACGTCATTTTGGCCATACTGTGGGATGGGGCCAAGTAGTACCTAGAGAAGTAAAAGTAAAGACAAGGTGTAGAGCTGAATGAACACAGCAGGCCAAGCAGCATCATAGGAACAGGAAAGCTTGACATTTCGGGCCTAGACCCTTCATCAGAACTGGGGGAGGGGAAGGGGGTTCTGAAATAAATAGGGAGAGAGGGGGAGGCAGATAGAAGATGGATAGAGGAGAAGATAGATGGAGAGGGGACAGACAAGACAAAGAGGTGGGGATGGAGCCAGTAAAGGTGAGTGTAGGTGGGGAGGTAGGGAGGAGATAGGTCAGTCCAGGGAGGACGAACATGAGGTTAGTAGGTAGGAAATGGGGGTGCGGCTTGAGGTGGGAGGAGGGGATAGGTGAGAGGAAGAACAGGTTAGGGAGGTGGGGACGAGCTGCGCTGCTTTTGGGATGCGGTAGGGTGAGTGGAGATTTTGAAGCTTGTGAAATCCACATTGATACCATTGGGCTGCAGGGTTCCCAAGCGGAATATGATTTGCTGTTCCTACAGCCTTCGGGTGGCATCGTTGTGGCACTGCAGGAGGCCCAGGATGGACATGTTGTCTGAGGAATGGGAGGGGGCGTTGAAATGGTTCGCGACTGGGAGGTGCAGTTGTTTATTGCGAGCGCAGGTGTTCTGCAAAGCAGTCCCCAAGCCTCTGCTTGGTTTCCCCGATGTAGAGGAGGCCACAATGGATACAGTGGATGCAGTATACCACATTAGAGACATGCAGGTGAACATCTGCTTGATGTGGAAAGTCTTCTTGGGGCCTGGGATGGGGGTGAGGGAGGAGGTGTGGTTCAGAAGAGATTTACCAGGATGTTGCCAGGTCTGAAAGGTTTGAATTACAAAGAAAGGCTGGATAGGCTGGGACTATTTTCACTGGAGCGTTGGAGGTTGACTGGTGACATTCTCGAAATTTATAAAATAATGAGAGCCATAGGTAGAGTTAATGCTAGTTGTCTCCCGCAAAGGATGGGGGATTTCAAGACTGGGGACACATTTTTAAGGTGAGAGGAGAAAGATTTAAAAAAACTTGAGGGGCAAATTTTTTACATCGTGTTTGCACGTGGAATGAACTTCCTGAGGACGTGGTGGATCTGTGCACAGTTACAACATTTAACAGACACTTGGATAAGTACAAGTATAGGAAAGGTTTGGAGTGATATGGGCCAGGATCAGGCAGATGGGACTAGTTTAGTTTGGGATTATGTTCGGCATGGACTGGTTGGACTGAAGGGGCTGTTTCTGTGCTGTATGTCTCTATAAAGTTCAGAAGATGAGATATGATTTTATTAAAACATTTAGGATCCTGAGAGTTGACAGGATAGATGCTGAGACAAGCTTTCCCCTTATGGGGAAAGCACTAGTCTAGGGGACGGTTTTTGTGCTCCTACATTTGTTTTCCTTTATTCATTAATGGGCTGAGGTTGTCACTGTTTAGGTGGCATTTATTGCCCATCCCTAATTGCCCAGAGGGCAGTTAAGAGTCACATGTAGGCCAGTCCAGGTAGGAATGGCAGTTTGCTTCCCTAAAGGGGATTAGTGAATGAGGTGGGTTTTTCCTGTCAACAATGGATTTGTGGTCGTCATTAGATTCTTAATTCCAGATATTTTATTGAATTAAAATTCCACCATCTGCCATGGCAGGATTTGAACCCAGGTCTCCATAACAATATCTGGGTCTCTGGATTAACAGTCTAGCAATAATACCACTCGGCCATCACTTCATTCTACTCAAGATAGAGCTGAAAATTTTTTTCCAACTTGATTTTTTTTTCCTCTTAGAGTCATTGGCCTCTCTTTCCAAGACAACAATGGAGACAGAATATTTTTAAACCTGTGTTAGATTGATGCTTAATTGATAAGTAAGTCAAAGGGTATTGGGTTAGACAGGAAAGTAGAGACGAGGTCACAGTCAAATATGCCTTGATCTCATTGAATGGCAGGGAAGGCTTGAGCAAGTAAATATTCTACTCCTGCTCTTAATTCATATGATCATATTTATATATTTGTAAGATGGAAACCATTTGAGAAGCACAGAGAAAAGACTTGAAGAGAAGAAGAGAAACAGTGCTGAAGCCAAGTGTTCAGGGCTGGAAACCAACTTGAGAAAGCAGACAAATGCAGAGAGGGACAATGAATTGCGCGGAGAGTTATGGGAAATAATTTTTTTTTGCATTCTGTAAAACTTTGTCATGTTTTGTACGTTGGAAGATATCATGCACCAGAGCAGAGTAAATTTCAAGGAGGTGATATGTAAGCTGACTGTTTGGAGAGTTGGTGTGTACTTGTTGGGCTGAATAGTCTGTTTCCACACTGTCGGGCGATTCTGTGATGCGCAGCATGTACTTGGCCATCTGTTAAACACCACCTTATGTTTCCTCTTCACAATTAAAGGGAATGATGTTAAACACAAGTAAACATGAATATCACATATTTTACACATATTAAACTCAAATTACTTCCCTCATTTCTGTGCTTTGAAGGAAATAAAGTAGTATCCTGTCCTGACCTGATGACTAAAATAGCATCACTTCCTTGAAGAATTTCATTCTTAACTCTCCTGATTAGACTGCTTAAAATAGTGTAAAGTGGGCAGCCAAAATGGAACAGGCATTAGTTGCAGGTAACTAGTGTTCTAATTTAGACCTCAGTGCAGATGTCCTAAATGGCTGATGAGAATAGCATGGTGTGTATGTGTGATTTATCGCGTGAAAAGCTGTTCATTATGTGTATGATGCCAAAAGACACAAAGAAAACATTAATTATACCTGAAGTTTACCTTTTCCAAACATAGAGCCATAGAGATATACAGCATGGAAACAGACCAGTTGGTCCAACTCGTCCATGCCGACCAGATATCCTAAATTAATCTAGTCCAATTTGTCAGCATTTGCTCCATATCCCTCTAAACCCTTCCTATTCATATATCCACCCAGATGCCGCTTAAATGTTGTAATTGTACCCGCCTCCACCACTTCCTCTGGCAGCTCATTCCATACACGCATCACCCTCTGCATGAAAAAGTTGCCACTTAGGTTCCTTTTAAATCTTTCCCCGCTCACCTTAAACCTATGTCTTCTGGTTTTGGACTCCCGCACCCTGGGGAAAGACCTTGTCTATTTATCATCTCCATGCCCCTCATGATTTTATAAACGTCTATAAGGTCATCCCTTAGCCTCCAAAGCTCTAGGAAAAATAGCTCCAGTCTGTTCAGCCTCTTCCTATAGCTCAAACTGCCAACCCTGGCAACATCCTTGTAAATCTTTTCTGAACCCTTTCAAGTTTCACAACATCCTATAGCAGGGAGACCAGAATTGCATGCAGTATTCCAATAGTGGCCTAACTAATGTCCTGTACAGCCACAACATGACCTCCCAATTCCTGTACTCGATGCACTGACCAATAAAGGCAAACATACCAAACGCCTTCAAAAACCAAAGTTGCTGGAAAACCACAGCAGGTCTGGCAGCATCTGTGAAGAAAAATCAGAGTTAACATTTTGGGTCTGGTGACCCTCCCTCAGAACCCGAAACATCACCGGACCTGAAATGTTAACTCTGATTTTTCTTCACAGATGCTGCCAGTCCTACTAAGCTTTTGCAGTAACTTCTGCTTTTTGTTCCTGATTTACGGCATTCACAGTTCTTTCGGGTTTTATACCAAACGCTGGCTTCACTATCCTATCTACCTGTGACTTTACTTTCAGGAAACTATGAATGTGTTAAGTGGCGCTATCAGCTGAGCTTTTAGATTCAAAAGTCCAGCATCTGGTAATTTTCCCCGCAATCCATTTTAGAAGCAGGCTCAGTAGTAGTTGTCTTCATTTTTACACTGCTTTTAAACAAAAGTGAAAACTGCTTGAAATAGCAAGTTGATTGGTTGGCTTCCCTGAAGTTTAATTGAGATTTTCCAGAGACGGTCAAGGAGTACAGTTCAGCAGAATTTTCAATCAGGGTTGAATTAGCTGCTCTCGAGTGGGTGATAGTAGATGTGCCACAACTTGTTTTAGCTTCCCAAGATTAGCAACGTCAATTTGCATTTTATTAATGTCTTCAGTCAAACGTCCTGTTATGATCTCAATGGAGATCAAATGAGATCAATTTGCCAAGAAACAAATGGCAACTACTGAAAGGAAAGACTTCTGGCAGAACAAACAACATATGGTCAACGTAGCTCAAATATTACTCAACAGGTAAAGAATACAATTAATATGCCAAGCAAAATATATAATCTACTAACACAACTGAGCTATGTCTTACAACTCCTTTGCTATGTATTTCACTTCTACATAAGTGTTTAACCTTTCAAGAACAAGTATAAAGTTATGCCACTCTGTATCAGGCTCACTTCTCCCAACCATGCTAATTCCAAGAGATAATAGGAACTGCAGATGCTGGAGAATCCGAGATAACAAGGTGTAGAGCTGGATGAACACAGCAGACCAGGCAGCATCAGAGGAGCAGGAAAGCTGATGTTTCAGGTCTTGACCCTTCTAATTGAAAGGTTCAGGGCAGACCTTAGACTGTACGTACTCAGTAAAGGTCTTAGTTTTATTCCTCTGCACCCCCATCTCAATGAATTTTGGGCATGACATGACGTTGAATTCTTTTTTCCATCGCTGCTGTCCCGTGCCTATTTCTTTGGATAACAGAGTCCTATCCCCATCCCACAGACCCTTTTACCTGCCTCTATCATTCTCCCTCCACTTGGGCCCCTCCCTCTGGCCTTTTACCTACACTCAAACTGTTCATCAAGAACCGTAAATGTGACATGAGTTGCCTCAATTTCTCTGCCCCCACCTACCCATTCAAACCTATTTCCTCTGAACTGATTGCACTCGGTGCTCTCAGATCCAACCCTGACTTTGTCATCAAGCCTGCCAATAAGGGTAGCATTGTTGTTGTCTGGTGTAGTGACCTCTACGTTGCAGAGCCTGAGTGCCAGCTCTCAGATACCTCCTCCTTTCTCACCCTGGACCATGACCTCACTATTGAAAACCAGGCTAGTGTATCCACAACAGTCACTAATCTCATTTAATCTAATGATTTACTCCCACCCCCAGTGCCTTCAAGCTCTTAGTCCCCTGACCCCACACAGCCTGGTTCTACAACCTTCCCAAAATCCACAACAGGACTGCCCATTGTTTCTGCTTGCTCCTGCTCCACGGAACTCATCTCTTCCTCACTCGACTTGATGTTTGTTTTCTCCCTTTATCAAGTCCCTTCCCACTTACACCCATGATTCTTCTGAAAGTTTACATCAGGTTCAGAATTTCCAGTTTGAGGCTTTAGTCAATTCTCCTTCATGGACACGCAATCCCTTTTACACATCCATCCCCCGTCAGGATGGTCTCAGGGCTCTTTGCTTCTTCCTGGATAAAAGTATCGAACCATCCCCATCCACCATCACCCTCCTCTGCCTGGCTGAGCTCATCGTCACATTGAACAACTCCTCCCTTAATTCCTCTCACTTTCTTCAGTTCAAAGGTGTGTGGCCATGGGTACTGTATGGGTCCCAGTTATGTCTGACTCTTTGTGGGGAAAATGGAACATCCCTTGTTCCAGTCCTCCTTGTACTGGAGAAAGAGGTATGGGTGGGGTCTATCAATGACATTGTCCCTCTCTCATTCAGAATTGGAAAAGTTCATCAATTTCGTTTCCAATTTCCAATCCTGCTCTCACCTTCACCTGGTCTATCTCAGACTCCTCCCTTCCCTTCCTCAACATCTCTGTTTCCAATTCTGGGGAAAGGCTGGCCACTAATATCTACCACAAATGAACCAACTCCCACAGTTACCTTGACTATATATCTTCACACCCTGCTTCCTGTAACTCTATTCCATGCTCCCAGTTTCTCTGTCTCCATCACATCTGTTCCAATTGTGGCCCTTCTACAGGGGCTCTTAACTGTCCAACCTCCTCAATTGAGGATTACCCACCACTGTAGTTGACAGGCCCTCATCTGAGTCTGAACCAATTCCCACACCTTGGCCCTCCCCCCTTCTCTTCCCACCCAAAACACTGCTAGGGTTCCCCTGCTCCTCACAGACAACCCCACCAGCATCCACTTCCAAAAGAAAATTAACCACCATTTCTGCCACCATCAATGGATGGCACCATCAGCCACATTCCCCTCCACTCCTAATACCTCCCCATATCTTCATGGCACCATCCCATGCAATTGCAGAAGGTGCAACACCCACTCAGTTACTTCCTCCTCATTATCCAAGGCCCCAGTCACACTTTCCAGGTAAAGCAGCAATTTACCTGCACTTCACTCAACCTAGTCGACTGAGTTCGCTGCTCACAATGTGGTCTCCTCCACACTGGGGAGAGGAAATGCAGACTGGGCAACCATTTTTCAGAACATGTCCATTCTTTCTGTAAAAATGATCCTGAGCTTCCTTTGGCCTGCTATTTCAACACAGCACCATGTCCCCTGGCCATCATCCCTCTCTTGGGCTTGCTGTAATGCGCCAGTGAAATTCAACATAAGCTGGGGACCCTGCAGGCTTCTGGACTCAATATCGACTTCAACAGTTTTAGGACCATGTCCTTTCACCATGCCCCAAACGCCAGGCCACGTCATTGTGCTGGCTGCTACCACAAACAACCCCATTAGCAGCTATTCATTCTCCCAGGCTGACCTTCGCCCATTCCTGTGTCTGCCCAATTGCTGTTCTCGCTCTCTTTCTCTCTGGGCTGCATCTATTGTTTACTCCTCCCCCTTCCCTCCCCATCTTCAGCATATTTCCCAACCTTTTCCTATTTAAAATCAGTTCTGAAGAAGGGTCACTGGACTCAAAACATTATAACTCTGCTTTGTTTCCACAGACATTGTCCAACCTGCTGAGTTTTCCAGCAATTTCTTGTGTTTATAGCAGATCTTATTGTGACCACAAACCCAGATTTCTACCTACTCTGATGACTGATTAATAAAGGACTCAAAGAATCTATCTATTTTTGCCTTAAAAATATTAAATATTCCTGGCTCTCCCCACCACTCAGATGAGTCTCAACCCTCAGAGAGAAAAAAATTCTCCTAATTTCTATCTTAAATGGGTAAATTTGTCTGCTTGTTTCAGTCCCCCCAGGTGTCATGCCCTTAATTCGGGAAGAAGAAAATTGTCAGCCTGACATTTGTCATTGGGAAAATGTTGGAATCTACTAAGGAAAATCTAATGGGGCATTCAGAGAAATCAAAATTCAAATCAGGCAAAGTCAGCATGTGTTTACAAACAGAAAACCATATTTGACAGATTTATTAGTGTTCTTTGAGGATATTACAAGCCAAGTGGATATGGGGAACAGTAGATGTGGTGCATTTAGATTTCCAAGCTATATGACAAGGTTCCTGATTGAGGGACTTGGAATTGGAAAGGTGGTTCCAATGATAGCCATCACCCCCACCCCCAGCCACCCCTGTCCCTTGCTGCTGACTCCCTACACCACTCCCCTTGTGATTTCCCCCACATAACACCACTCCTGACATTAATTGTGCCTGGTTAGCTCCTTGTTCCTAGAACTCCTGTGACTGGTGTTGCAGTGGCAGGTACAGCATCAGCAGTGGAACTACCGAGCAAAAGAGCTGCCAGCTTCTGCTGGACCAGCAGTTCCCGGTAGGTTGGTGCACTCCCCTGCCTGCTTCAGGTCCTGATTCTGATGGAAGTACCGGTGCTGACATGGACACCACCTGATTGCTTCTTGGTTTGGTGGGTCTTCATGGAAAGAGACAGCATGGGTCTATTGCTCCCTCTCTAGCCATCAGGCAAGACACCCGCTACCTCAACAACTTTCCACCCAGCATGTCTGGCCAACTTAGAGTTGGGGGGGTGCGGTGCAGATGGGGGTTGAGTGGTGGCAGGCAATATTAGTGGAACCATTTCTTTAACATGTTGAGTATCTTCAAGGCAGGAGGTGGAGAGGGGAAACAAGCCAAGAATTACCATAGGATTATATTTTTACATTGCAAGTTGACATTCCCAGAAATTGGAAATTACCGCCATGTAAGTTGGAATACAATAAAATTGCAAGTTTTGTGTTATTTCAAGCACACCAACGCATGATTTTGAGAGTTATAGCAAACGTCAGATCTGCAGATTACCTGACAGCAGTGATGTCAAAAGTGTAATCCACTTTGCTGTGTAACCCCCTCTGATTGAGGATTCTGGTAGGCTCATAGACTCTGCAGCACTCAGTACGCCTTCATACATGTACAATTCTGGCTACAGGGTGGAGACCAAGAATAACACATCTTTTTATCTGTTTCCCTCTGTTCTCTTTGGTACATTTAATGTTTGAAAGGAAACAATTCTACTTTATGAAATTGCATTACTTTAGTTAAAAATGCACTGAGATACTCTATGAACTGCAGTGAAACGTAAGTAGATTTGCTGAAAATTTAGGAGAAGATTTTGCTTAACTTGTTCAAATCTGTTTCTTTTTCCTCTTCATTGGAAAGACTTGCATTTCCAAAACTTGATGGGCCTTAGATATCACCATTATCACTTTACAGCAAATTCATTACACTTTCAAATATTGTCACTGTCCTCTAATCCCTTATGTTAAGATATACAAAAGAAGGATTTAGTTCTATGTTTGCCGCATGTTCACATATGCAAATTTGTTGAATATGTCAGTGTGACATTGTGTTGTTCAGGAATCTATCCAGTGCTTTGTGCATTCTTCTGAATTATGCATCATTCCCTGCTGTTTCAAAGATAATTTGATGCTTTCCCCCAGAAACAAGTCTTGCTGTTGAATGTGCTGCAGACGATGATAGAAAAAAATTTGTAATGCTAGTTTTACATTTTTCAAAAGTCTTGGACTACTCAAAGATAAATGCATTAAAGCATTATGCAGCAAGGTGCTGAGGTACCTAGCCCAACGCAATCTCCAGGGTTGATCCCTGACATCTGTTGGCATTGATGCCCTCGGGCAGAGCAGCAACAGCAGGGATAGCAGGATATATAATATAAGGCCTTTATGTCCTGCAGCAAAATGGAGAGAATAGTGAAGGTTCTTGCTCTAAATCATTATCCATTTGTTCATGGTCTGTAGAGTGCTGAAGAATAGGAACACAAGCCAATCCCTGTTTTACAAGTCAGAGGGAACCGTGGCTGTTTGAAAAGCTGACGTGAGATCAACTAACTCAGCCAGCGTTGGTAATTGAATTGAAAATCTTCTTGGACGTTGTGATGAGATATAAACCTTGAGTAATCAAAGTTTAATAAAAATTATTCTTTTAATGTTCCTTGCTGATGAAAACACATTAGAATTGTTTTATGAAATCAGTTTCCCAACAGTAGGCATTTTACCCTTTAATTTTGGCAGACACAAAAGAAGTATTAAGATTCTCAAATGCTCAAGTGTTAGAGTTTAAAATGAAAATAATCCTAATTCTGCCATTTTATGTTAATGGACCTACTTTGCGTCGAGCTGATAATTTACAGCATTCCCTGTGGGTAAAGACTCCCTGTGGCTGCAATGAGGCAAAATAAGATTTGGAACTGGTAATGATTTTCATTTTTTAAAACAAATTGAGCCTGTGTACAATAAAAGAACCAACTCCTTGTCTTTCAAAGCTATCCTCTGATATTCTTTAGTCTTCTAGTTTAGCTGAGTTGGTAACCTATTTATTTTAAAAGGCCTTAATGCTTGCATGATTGAAGTCTCACAGCCCTACATCATACAGAATTCAGATTTTATTAACATCCACCTTGAGCCTGTGTGCAATAGATAATTGCTGGATGAGTAGTTGTTTTATCCTGACTTACTATCTAAAATGCTACTGAATGACTGGCACAGTAATAGGTGTAATCTGTGCAGCATCGTTTAAAATCTGGCATGATGAGCCCCATAAACCCTGAAATCACTCCTCCTTTTCTGTGGCTGGTTCTCTTCCTTATCCCGTCCCTTCTGATGCCATTAATTCTTGGTGAGTTTGGGCAGTGGAGGTATTCTAGGATCTTACTGGACAGATGAACTAGCATGAAGCAAAAGGTCTTTCTCATCCATAATTCTCTTGTGATGTACAACAGTGTGCTGTACAGCTACATCATAAATTTCTATAGGAACTGTATGTATAAAATGTGGAATTAGAACATTCAATGGAAAAGTTGGGAATGTTTAAAAAAGATCGGTGTACAACTTTAAGATAAGGGTTGAATTACAAGCATGTTTTGGTTCAACTAACTCTCATTCTCTAACACTCCTTCACATTGTCTCCAATTCCTATGTGAGAACAACTAGTCACTAGAAAAAAAAAGCATCAACAATTGGTCCTTGTAAAGAAACAGTGCATTTTCTTTTACTAAATTACATTAATACACTTTCTGCAGTGTAATTCTGCAGTACTGCATAAAATATCATTTGTAATTGTCTTTGTTTCTTTGTAAATCTATTTACACGTTCTTGTTTGATATTACAGTAAGAAAATATATTAAACGACTGAAACCTTCTGGCAAAAGCAATTACCTTCTTATTTGATATTTACAATGACCAACATTGAAAGAAACATCATCTGACCATTTACCCGTTGCAAGCTGGCAACTTTCAGGCACAGGGCCTGGGCTTTCACTTGGGGACAGCCACAAAGTCTTTCCAAAGAGTCACCTCCAGTGTCCTTAATATTTCAGCTATACAGTACCTTGTAATGAAAATTAAACCCATCACAACAAGGATTAATATGAGACACAGGAACATTTTATGGAGTGCTTCCAAATTTTACCCTGCCATTAGTTACTTCTAAGAATTTTTTTGGAATGTTAAACTTGTGCAAGCAGAAGCTACTGAAATCCACTCCTAGGCAGCGAGTGGCTAAGACACTGACTGTTTCTTGATTATGTTGAATATATTATGAAGTGCACTTTGACAACAGACCGTCCTCTAGGTTGTTTTTCCAGAGATCTCTAGTGCTGTGCATGCCGAGACGGTGATGGCGGTTCAAGTTTCCGTGACAAAGCCGTCAAAATCATCATGAACTTTTCATAACGTTCAGTTTGGTTAACTTGTGCTCCTTTGCTCCCCCACAGCAGCCTCATTGCAAACTCTGTCTGAAATATCTCAAGAAGTTCTTCATCTGACTCGAAACCTAAGAATAAAGAAATAAGGACATTCAAAAACGTAGGATACGAATGAGTATCAAAGAAAGCAGTGGAAGTAACAACTGTGCAACAATTCAAGATACAGTTAGATGATAAAAGGAGCTAGTACCTATCTATGGAAGGATAAATTTATTGGGTAGAGGAATGTCAAGCCCAATCTGCTTAGCCTTGGTTGACCTTTGTTGTTAATAAATAGTTTTATCTAGTGATAACGTGCATTATTTTGTCTTGCTTATGCATATTTATGGACAATTTTTTTCTGTATATAGTTGTTGGAAGTGTGAATTCAGAATTGGCAGGCACCCAGGCATTTTGATTCGTGGTGAACAAGGGGACAAAGTCAAAAGTCACACGATGCCAGGTTATAGTCCAATATGTTATTTAAAATCGCAAGCTTTCGGGGTGCTGCCCCTTCATCAGGTTCCCTTTTTATTCTTTTATGGAATGGGAGGAACAGCCAGCATTAATTGCCCATCTTTGAATGCAATTGAGAAGGTAGTGGTGAGCCACCTTCTTGAATTGCTGTAGTCAATCTGCTTTAGCTACACCCACAGTGATTTGCTTTAGGCTTTTCTGTAATGATTTGATACAACTCTAGGCAGCATTTCTGGAGCAGTTACAAATCAGTCATATTGTGTTCTTCAGGACATAACAAAGGCCAGACCAAGATGGGATAGTAAATTTCTTTTCTTCAAGGAAATGTCGTGGTCATGAATACTGGGACTAGCTTCCTAATGCTAGATTTATTCCATGATGGGATTTGAACCGGTGTTCTCAAAGAATTAACACGGGCCTCTGGATTACTAATCTGGTAACATTACCATAATGTCACCATGGTGTACTTGCAAGGATAAATTGTTCTCAAAGTAGCAGCTTATCTCAGTCTGAACAGCTGGCATCACCAGTTTCCAGTGCTGATAAGAATGGTCTTGCAGGGCTAACAGGGCTGGTAAAGGAGTCTCAGTTCACAACATTTTCTATCAAAAACAATTCAGGAATTGCTTGGTAAAGTTCAGAGTAAAGTTATTTAAAGCATGCAGCTCAAACAAACTGAGAATGTAGAACTCATTCAAGCTGGTTACTTAAGAAAACATTGTGTTGACCTTTGCTGTATAGCAGTTGTTCATAACACAGCAATTCCAGAACCTAGAGATAAAAGGTACTGCAGATGCTGGAGAATCCAAGATAACCCTTCTAGGCCCTGAAACGTCAAGCTTTCCTGCTCCTGTGATGCTGCTTGGCCTGCTGTGTTCTTCCAGCTCCACACCTTGTTAATTCCAGAACCTAATAGCTTTCGTGCAGCATTCAATTAAACTAATATTATTACAAGATTCAGTTTCATCAGCACTTATCAAAATTCTCAGTCTGGGCTCAAATCAGATGACTGCGATGTTTTCTCCATTCAATGGCCAAGACCCTCACCTGCAAGAATCCGTTTTGCATTAGCTTCGTACACTGCAGCATTGTACGTGAAGATGCGAGCATTTTCCAGGTGTTTGAGCATTATTTCACAGCCCTCATCAATGCTTTCCCATAACTCAGTCGCCTCAAAGGTAACAAACTCCCGCTCCATCAGAGTAATGAGAGGCATAAGGTATGGAACTGTTGTCTTACTGAGTGGGATCTCCTCTAAAGGGGATAAACAGAAAAAAAAACCATCTAGCGGAATGCAACAACGTGTTAAATAAAAACAGAAATTGCTGGAAAAAAGCAGCAGGTTGGACAACATCTGTGGAGAGGTTCGGGTCCAGTGACCCTTCTTCAGAATGTTAACTCTGCTTTCTCTCCGTAGATACTGCTAGACTTACTGAGTTTTTCCAATAATTTTGCAGTTCTTTGGTTTTTTTGTGTGATATGTTAAATAACATGCTTTAAGCTGCTTTCAAAGTGATACTTAGAATTCTATTTCAAACTTCTTGTAATTTTGTATAAAAGATTTCACCACAGCAGTTTTAAAATTAATTGTAATAATAAATACCACAAATATCTAACCTCCCCCAATCTTCTCCAAAGAAACTGATTACCAATAGGTGTGCACTGGGTAAATGATAGCTCACCAGTGCTTATTCTTTACTTTAGAACCTAGGCAGCAAAGAGTCAGACCGCTATTCAATCAGTAAGGCCTGATCCTACACCCAGCTAATATCAAAGCATTGCTTGCAGACAACTCAGCAACACAAATTACACCTGACTTTTCTCCACTCCTTCCTTAGCTAAGAAAAGATGTTGGAGCTTTCCTGGTTTTCGTGTGTCCCCTTCAGAGGTGTTTATGTTTGTGAACTGACAACTAACATTCATTTTACTAACTCTATTTTGGCCTGCACTGCACTATGAGATTATGTGAAGCAGATTCATACAGGTGGAAAACTTTAATTAAAGACTGGCTTGCACTTATACATCTTTTATTCATTCACAAGATTTGACCAGCAATGGCAAGACCAGCATTTATTGCCCATCTCCTTGAGAAGGTGGTGGTGACCAACTTTCTTGAACTACTGCAGTACATGTGGTGTATGGGCATCAACAGTGCTGTCAGGGAGGGAGTGCCAGGATGTTGCAATCCACAGAGATATTTCTAGATGCAATCCACAGA
>JAHRHZ010000273.1:5126815-5137374 GCA_024137785.1 Ginglymostoma cirratum | reverse complement strand
CACAACACACACACACAACACACACACACACACTCAACACACACACAACACACACACACACTCAACACACACACAACACACACACAACACACACACACACTCAACACACACACAACACACACACAACACACACACACACACTACACACACACAACACACACACACACACTCAACACACACACACACAACACACACACACAACACACACACACACTCACAACACACAACACACACACACACTCACAACACACACACACAAACACACAACACACAGGGTTTCAGGCTAGCAATATGGAATGGGAACCTATTCTCAGCCGTCACCTCTACTCCGACAAGGTTGACTTATCATAGAACCATAAAATACAAAACAGGACCTACGGCCCAGCGAAGTCAGGCACTGACAAAAACAAAGTAAATCTACACTAATCCCACTTCCCAGCACATGGCCCATAGCCTTGAATATTATAACATTTCAAGTGCTCATCCAAGTACTTTAAAGGTTGTGAGATTTCCTGCTTCAATTACCTTCCAATGCAGAGCGATGCCAAAAGCATGGGTTCAATTTTCACATTGGCTGAGGTTACCATGAAGGACTCTCCTTCTCAACCTCTCTTCTTGCCTGAGATGGTTAAATCTCCATGAGTCATCTCTCTGTTTAAGGAGAGCTAATTCAGAGGCAATAGCCTTGTGGTATCATTGCTAGACTATGAATCGAGAGACCCAGGTAATATGCTGGGGATCTAGGTTTAAAACCAGCAATGGCAGATGGTGGATTTTGGAACCAATGAAAATCTGGAATTAAAAACCTAATGATGAACATGAAACCACTGCCAATTGTCATGGTTCACTTGTATCCTCTAGGGAAGGAAATAGCTGTCCTTACCTGGTATGGCTTAGTTGTCTCTTAACTGCCCTCTGGGCAACAAATGCTGCCTAGCCAGCAACACTCAATTCTGTGAATGAATTTTTTTTTAGAAAGGCTCTACGGTCCAGTAGAACTATGATGACATTGCCTTTACCTGAAGCTATTCAATAATAATCCAATTAACTTTATTGGTGCAGTTTGGTGCTTAAGATACCATGAGAAAAGAAATACCTGAGGCATGTCCAATGCTTTCATGATGGCAGAGAAACCGTACAGATCTCCCATGGAATATTTCAGCTCCAGTGCTACTTCGATGATCTTATTTAACACAGCAGCTCTCTCTTGAACACACCCCGTACAACCCAATACATCCACCGCTATTCCAATAGCCAGGGTATTATGCCTAGGAAAGAGAAAGCAGTTTTATTTACTGGTCTGGCCCCAGGATGATATGCCAATTCTAAATCATGGGGTAGATTTGAGTTCAAATATGTTTTAACTTTAAGGTAACATAAAACAAACTGACTCAATTTTTTAAAAAAAAGTCATCATAACAGCCTTTTAAATACTATCCTGCTGTGGGAGAAGGAAGCATTTCGAAAATGTGCACAAAAATAGTGCATTTCATGATTTCAGGACATCCCAAATATTTATAGCCAATTAAATATTCTTTGACTTGTCAGAATGCAACAATCAAAAAGCACACAGCAAGGTCCTACTAATAGCAGCATCATAATAAGACCATAAGACATAGCAGCAGAGTTAGGCCATTCAGCCCATCAAGTCTGCTCCACCATTTGATCTTGGTAGATATGTTTCTCAACCCCATTCATCCTGTAACCCTTGATTCCCTTACCAATCTAGATCCCCTTACGTCTCTATCCCTGTCTTAAATATGCTAATGACTTGGCCTCTACAGCCTTCTACAGCAATGAATTCCACAGATTCACCACCATCAGGGGTCACCCCTTCACTCTGAGGCTGTATCCTCAGGTCCTACTAATGGAAATATCTTCTCCACATCCACTCTATCTAGGCTTGTCAGTATTTTGTAGATTTTAATGAATTTCCGCCCCCTTCATCCTTCTAAACAGCAGGTCCAGAGACCTCAACCACTCCTCATGTGACAAACCCTTCATCCCCAAGATCATTTTTGTAATCCTCCTCTGGACCCCTTCCAACACCAGCACATGAGATTGTACATATGCTCACCGAGCCAGTGGGTTTGTTTGCAAACGTTTCTTCACCCTGCTAGGTAACATTGTCAGTGCGCTTCTGGTGAAGCATCGACGTTCTGTCCCGCTTGTTATTTACATGCCTCGGTTTGCTGGGGTGGTTGGTTCCACTTCCAGTTCTGTTGCTCTGTGGTTTGCACACAGGGTCTAATTCAATGTGTTTGTTGGTGGAGTTTTGGTTGGAATACCAGGCCTCCAGGAATTCCCTGGCGTGTCTCTCTTTGGCTTGTGTGTTTATCGATACGTTGTCCCAGTCGAATTCCTGTCCCCTGTTGTCCGTGCGTAGTGAGACAAGTGAGAATTGGTTGTGTCTCTTGGTGGCTAGTTGGTGTTTGTGTATCCATATTGTCAACTTTCTTCTGGTTTGGCCTATGTAGTATTTCTCACAGTCCTTGCGTGGTATTTTGTATATTACCCCAGTTTTGGGTATGGGATCTTTTACGTTCATCAGTAGCTGCCGTAGGGTGGTTGTCGGTTTGTGGGCTACCCTGATACCTAGAGGTCGGAGTAGTCCTGTGGTCATCTCTGAAATGTCCTTGATGTACTGTAGGGTGATTAGTGAGTCTGGCCGTGTTGTGTCTTCCTGTTGTCTGTCTCAGAGGTAACAGCGGATTGTGCTTTTTGGGTATCCATTTCTTTTCAAAACTCCATATAGGTGCTCCTGTTCTGCTTTGCGTAGTTCCGGGTTGTTGCAATATGTTGGGGCTCATTTAAGTAGTGTCCTGATGCACATTTCTTACAGCAGAAAGCCCCACCTCAACGCTGCACACTCTGGAATTTGTGTTCACAAGTTGCAAGTGGAACTTGGAACACACAGTCTACAGAATCCAATAAAGATGAAAGTCACAGTGAAACAGTCCATCAGGCCCTCAAATACTGCCTTACTCACCTCGCCCACCCTACCTCCAGCCAGATACAGGCGGTTGCAGTAGTCTTAGACTAACAACCTTGAAGTTGTGGATTCAAACCTTAACCAAGAATTGTTATGAAATTATATTCAATAATTCTGATAATTAGTGAGGTAACATCAAGAATAACTATTTCAGCTGTCAGTTTGCTGTCACAATTCAACAAAAGTCAGCCCCATCACTGGATAAGGTATTTAATTAAAGGTCGTTCTCTCTCATGTAAGGGTGCAAAAGATTGCATGACATGAACCTTTCCCGTCGGTATTCTAGTTAGTATCTATCCCATCCCACATAACAAAAAACCTATCTAGTCCCAACATTATGCCATAATGCATTTTGTAGGAGCTTACTGTGTTCAAATTGGCTGCTGCATTTCCTACACTAAAACAGTGATACACTTCAAAACTACTTAATTGGCAGAAGTGTGCTTTTAACTGTTTGGTGGTGGTAAGAGGCACTTTATAAGTACACATTTCTGTCTAACTGGTTCACCTACAGCCTTCAGCAAAGCAAATGTGCTATTTTCATCCTGAGTAAACCTCTGAGCTTCACTCTGTGACTGACCCTGAGTGTGCCTGGGCAGACTGGGCAGTGTTGCTTTGTCAAACTGTCTTGATCCCAAAAACAAATAAATCTTAGTAACCCCTCACATGTCCCCTGGAGAGTGCATGAATGTTGGATTTGTACTTTGAACAGCAGGAATGAAGATTGAGACACTGTCGTGTACAATAACACCATGGCAGAAATTATAATTTTGGTGGGATTGGTGCGGTAGAGAGCACACAATGTGTCTGTCACATTCTCCACCTGGTCATCTTTCCATCTATTGGGAGTAGCTATTTGACAACAAGAGGCATCACACCCACAGCTATTTCTGTCCTCGTGCATCAAGAACAGGTTGCTAAAAAATGTTCATGTTATCTAATACTCTCCTGCCTGCTCTAAAGCTAAATGCAACACCCTAACTCATCCTTGATTTGATCCCATCACTGAGGCCAGAGTAACTTGATTAAGTCAATAACTATATACAAACAGAAACAGCAGGAACGGTGCAGGATATGAGAATGTTACTTGAAATTACAATTATGTTACTCTGTGTGTATATTGATTGCTGGTAAAGGCACAGAGTGAAATCTCCCACCAGAGCAAACAGTCTTTTTCCTATCCTTCAAATCCCACCATCATTTTGAAGGTCTTGTTTAGATCACTCCTAAATACAACAATCTTTGTGCGACTTGTTCTGAAGTCATTCTGGTATTTAACTTATTATTTTGTGAATGTAAATCCCAAAAGCCAAACGATGAGCTCCACATTTGCTGAGTTGAAGTTGGTTGGTTTGCTGTAGATTCTGTAAAGGGAACACACCTTGATAATGTGGCTTTATTATTCTGATGAATTAGCGATACATCAGCACAAACTTTCAGCACCAGATCTCCCTTTCTGAAGTTCTTTGCACAGTAGTTTAAAAGGCATCTGGATGGGTATATGAATAGGAAGGGTTTAGAGGGATATAGGCCCAATGCTGGCAAATGGGACTAGATTTCTTGAGGATATCCGGCATGGATGAGTTGGACTGAAGGGTCTGTTTCTGTGCTGTATATCTCTATGACTCTAAGTGAACACATATTTCCAGATGGGGCTCTAAACAAGGCTCTTCAAAACTGAAACATCACTTCCTCCCATTCTCCTCCAATACAGCAGTTACCACTTCAATGATACAACTACTACATGATCGTAGCCCAATCTTCGCTTTATCCATGCTCTCTGCCTCCTACATCCCAGCTGAGCACCCATGATGTGATTCCTACAGATTGAATTTCTCCTTCCATGACATTGTATTCAAACATTCCAGCAGGTGGTGCTGAGAAGCTGAAATCCAAACTCATTCCCTCCTGCCCAAGCATTGGCAATGACACCAGACAAATCACACACACATTCCCCACTGCAACTGCGTTATAGTCCAACAGGTTTATTTGAAATCACAAGCTTGTGATTTCAAATAAACCTGTTGGAACTACAACTTGGTGTCGTGTGACTACTGACTTTGTCCACCCCAGTCCAACACCAACACCTCCACATCATGGCGACTATGTTTAAGCTCAGCTAACCCTGTTTAGAACAGAGAGGGAGGCTAGTCCTTTCAGCTGGTGAGTACATGCAGCCACTGAACCACTGAGGCAAAGAAAAGGAGAAATTTTAATTAGCTTTTACTGCACAATCCTCCCTCTTCCTTCACTCCACACCGTGGTGTAGCTTTTTCATTATATTCTGCTATTACTATGCACAGTATAAATAGTGCACTGGTACTGTTTACCTTTCTGTTAGATCTAGACGCAGTTGGTGCCCATGAGGCAAGGTAATAAGCTCCAGACCTGAGCTCACTCCCATCTGCTGCTTCACTTCTTCAGAAATGTTAAGTATCCTAGCAACCTGGAAAGTCCAAAGTTCAAATTTATTAGTTGTAGACAGGAAATTGCCATTTTATTAAAAGGTTTATTTTTCAATTACTACTTGTATCACGACTGAAATAAAGCCAAGCGTGACCATTTCCAAAGTCAATACCCTCGTTTCTAAATTCACTGGCCTGGCACAGAATTCGAGAGCAATGAGGAGATTTCAAAAAACACAATGTAATTCAGGCGCTCTATTCCTGAAGTATTGGGAAGTGGGAAAGACAACAAACAGTTCAAATATGAAAAACACACAGGAACATGGGAGAGCTGACTATGTAAAATTTTCCTTAAGCAACGGGATTACAGTTATTCTTTGTAACTTCTCAGTGCAAAAGGTTCAAACGTTCATGCCTGAATAATTTACACAAATTCACCGTAACGTATTCATAAACAAAAATCAAAACTTGCTAATAGTTTGAATCAGAATAACGTGTCAAAGATAAAAGGTCAGGAGTTACGGCGCTAGAACCACAAAGTAAAGACAAGAACCTTTGTACCATAGGGTCTGCACTGACAAAAAACTGCTCAATCTTCACTAATTCCACTTCCCAGCACTAGGCCACTGCCTTGAATATAACGACATGTCAAATGCTCATCCTTTTTAAAGGTTGTGAGGGAATTAATCCAGAGGTCTGTGCTATCAATCTAGCCATATGAGTTCAAATCTCAAAATAGAGGAGTTCAAATTCTATATGGGACGGCACAATGGTTATCACTGCTGCCTCACAGTGCCAGAGATCTGGGTTCGATTCCACCCTCAGGCAACTGTCTGTGTGGAGTTAGCACATTCTCCCCGTGTCTGCGTGGGTTTCCTCTGGGTGCTCTGGTTTCCTCCCACAGTCCAAAGGTGTGCAGGCTAGGTGGATTGGCCATGTTAAATTACTCGTACTGTTCAGGGATGTGTAGATTAGGTGGGTTATAAGGGGATGGGTCTGGGTGGGATGCTCCACGGGTTGGTGTGGACTTGTTGGGCCGAACTGCCTGTTTCCACATTGTAGAGATTCTTAAAAAAAAATCTACCCTCCCAGTCAGTACATTCCCACCCCCTTTGAAGTGAAAACAAATTTCCTCAAATCCCCCTAAACCTCCTGCTTTTCACCTTAAAATTATGGCCCCTTGTTATAACAGCAGCTTCCTGTCCACCCTGTCCGTACCCCCCACAATCTCATACACCTCAATCTGGTCCCCTCTGGGCCTGCTCTACTCTAAATAACCCACGCTTAGCTAGCCTCTCCTCAGAGCAAAACCACCCCATCCCAGGGAAACATGCTGGTGAATCTCCTCTACACCCCATCCAATGCAACCATATCCTTCCTGTAGTGCAGGGACCAGAACTTGACACAGTATTCTACAGCTTCAATGTGCTTTTATAACTATGCCACAACTGACAAAGGTGAGGGTCCCAAATGCCTTCTTAACCACCCTATTAACCTGTCCTGCTGCCTTCAAGGATCTGTGGTCAAACACCCCAAGATCTCGCTGAACTCTGATCTTCCTAGTGCCCTGCCTTGTCTTGTTACTTCTTCCAAAGTGCATAACCTTACAACTTCCAGATTTAATTCCATCTGCCACTTATCTGCCTATCGAACTGTATCCTCCTGTAACCTAAGACCTTCTTCCTCAACAACCTAACCAATGCTTGTGTCCACAGACTTACTTATCACCACCCCCACATTTTCTTCTATATCATCTATATGTATCACAAACAATAAGGGGCCCAGTACTGATACCACCGAGGCCACTCTTCACTGGCATCTAGTCACACAAACAATCTTCTCCCACCACCCTGGCTCCCGTCACTGAGCCAATTTTGGATCCAATTTGCCAAGATCCCCTGAATCCCCTGTGCTTTAACTTTCGTTATCAGTACCAGCTCACAGACACTGGTGCCTGTTACTGTAAACCAGGCCACATGACATACTGGTCTTTTTTTAATTCATTAGCAGAATGAGGGCATCGCTGACCAGGCAGCATTTATTGCCCATCCCTAACTGCAGTTCAGAGTCAACCACATTGCTGTGGGTCTGGAGTCACATGTAGGATGGAAGTTTCCTTCCGTAAAGGACATAAGTGAACCAGATGGGTTTTTCCAACAATTGACAAAGGATTCATGGTTATGTTCAGTGACCTTTCTGCTTTAGTAGCTGCACGTAGCTAAATTTCAGTCAACACATTAGTGTGTTCTGCTCGGAGAGTTAGTGAAATGCCATCACCTCAATTAGACAGTGTTCTTAGCATGGATTTTTCACAGCTGATGGATTCCTTCTGAAGTGCACTCATTGTCCCTTGTAGACGAACATTAGCATCCATTTCACACACAACAAACACCCACAATCTAATGTGAACACTGAAGTTGTCGGGAATTATGACTGAAAAATGAATATTCACCCAAATTCAGAAGCACCCTCTGCCATTCGTCAAACAGAACCCTTGTGACCTCTAACACCCACTTAAACAGGAAGGTGGGATCTTAAGATCCCTCTGTTAGCATAACTTTCTCCCAATGCTACAGTGAGATGTTAACATACATTACACATTCGTGGGCTGTGGTTGGGAATCTAGAACCTTCTGACTTAAAAACACAAGTTCTACCATAAAACTAGCTGACACTTGTAGCATATAGTTTAAAATGATAAATAGCCCTTTACTTTGTAACTCAGCTCTAAATTTGTTTCCTTGATTGATGACGTCATATAAATGATTGTTGGAAGCTCCAAGTTAATAAATGTTAAATTTCAACACTTTCTCAAAGGAATTACAAGCTCTGCAGATTATCTAGTATTGATTATCTTTGTGCACAGTTTAGCTAATGCAGTTCCTGATGTTGCGATATGGCTTGGTAGACCATTGGCTATGAAATCCTTTGGGATGTCCATAGGTTCTGAAAGACTTTGTAAATGCAAGGCTTTCTTTAACATAGTTTCAATCTGTGTAGGGATGTAATCTGTAAGCGCTGATGTCCATGCAGGACCGTCTGGCATTGTACAGGAACAGTGGAAAGACTAATCAGCTGTAAATTGACTGAATTCTTTGAAATAGTCTGCAATAGTCTTCTGCAAAATAACAAGAGACTGTGCTGCATCAGTTCCACATTGTGCGCTTCCATTCACTGCTGTTAAATTCCTGCAATACCTGGGGCTGAGGTCTCTATGACAAAGGCTACAACTATTTCAGTTCAAATTTGCCATAATCTAATACAGTGCCAGAACAAACTCTGGGGGCTGAATGGCCTACTTTTTTTTATTCCTAGTTAGATTACAGTTTGTTGATGATAGTGAGAGGTTAGAAACAAACAGTTCAGAATGTTTCCTATAATTTGAGGCTGGAATTTGAACCAAGATCCCGTGCACAATGACTGTGTGCGTTCATTACTGATTTCATTTTAGTGGAAGCATTAATCTGTGGAATTTAACTGGGTTCGCACCTTTATTAAAATAGCACCAAGCATTTGTGTAATTACTACCATCAGTATTTGGCAAGGTTTGCTACTGAAGCTGTATTTCAAAGCACATGGCATTAATAAGCACTAGTCAACCAGAGAGATTAGGGAATGTTCTGACTTTGTGCATTAGTCTAAAATGAATAACAGTGTATTGACACTGCTCCATCTTCAATGGCAATAAAAACTGGGAGAGATGCAAGTTACTGACTTGCAATCACCATATTGTACAACATGTCAAAATTACATCTATTGAATCCAAATACGAAAATGCCACAGGATATTCACCTTTGTTTTGGGTGCAACAGAGAGTTAGGCGCTGCTGAAGCACAGGAGAAGAAAAATGTCCATCAGCACTTATACTTACACTGTTATTTGTGTCTAAAATTAAACTTGTATCCAAATGGGTAAAATTTGATCCATTTAGCAGAATTTGCTTTTTACATATAGCAGTCAGGAATGTCCAAATTTACCTTCAGGAAAAACAGAGGTGGAGAATTTTCAGGGATTTTCTGTGCTTGATCCTCAGAGTCTTCCAGCCAATGGGTATCTGCTTGGTTACTTTCCTCGGGCTGCCATATTTTCACAGTGTATATAAACGAGGCAAATATATCGCCAGTGTATTTCCCAGCAGCCTTTTGGCAAGGGGCATCTGTTTAGCCCTAGTGGGCACAGAAAAGGCTGTTCAAGCTGAAATAGCCCCAGGGCCTGACTCAGCTACAGACCAGCTCCACTGCAGGTGGTCAACTTTGCTCAGTAAGGCACATAATCCGTATGACTGAAATATTAGCTGTGATCAGGGATGTCTGTCACTGCAAGCCAGTAGATCAGTGGCTTCCGTTTAGAGTTGCCCTTGAACTACGCAGAAGATTAAAGCCAACGATTTTCTATGATGAGTCTTTTGCAGTGTGTTTCATCATGACCCTGGAGCTTGGCACTGTGACCACACCAGTGGGTACCTTTCGGTTATTGATTTGTGCCAATGTAAGGCATGGTAAGGATTACTGTGTGTGACTGCTGTGGTCATCCCTCTGCCTCTGGTGGTCATTAATACTGCTGTTCCAAGGTGGGGCCACACCAAAGTCAGCAGACAGTGGTCTTGTCTACAGTCCCCTCAGCGCTGGACTCCTACTTCTGCTCCCAGCTGGAAATGCTGGAAGATCCCAGCTGTGTCCATTCTACTGAATTTTCTTCTCCAAATATCCCACCATCACCTCCGGATAATGGATTGCTTTTTCCTGATTAGGAAAGTACAGCTGTGAGTCCTGCATTTGTTAGCCACCTGAAAGGACACATTCCTTTGATCGGAACAATACTCCTGAAGGACATCTAGCATCACCAACCAGCCTTTGCACCAGTCCTTGATTGAATCTTCAGTTTTGGGAAGTTTGAAAAATTGAGCATTACAAAAAGGCAAACAGCTGGAAGCATTTAAATCAAACTGATTCTACCTCATGGACAAAATAAAATCTGAAAGAACTGCAGATGCTGTAAATCAGGTACAAGAACAGAAGTTGCTGGAAAAGCTCAGCAGGTCTGGCAGCATCTGCGAAGAAAAAATTCAGAGTTAACGTTTCAGTGGTGACGGTTCTGAGGAAGGGTCACCGGACCTGAAACATTAACTCTGATTTTTTTCTTCACAGATGCTGCCAGACCTGC
>JAHRHZ010000273.1:5112454-5126415 GCA_024137785.1 Ginglymostoma cirratum | reverse complement strand
GAAACATTAACTCTGATTTTTTTCTTCACAGATGCTGCCAGACCTGCTGAGCTTTTCCAGCAACTTCTGTTTTTGTTTTCTACCTCATGGACAGTTTGCCACTGTTCATGCATTGCAGTTATGTTTGAGAATCAAAGCATTTACTGCAGAGGCACCAGCCGTTCAACAGTTTCATTTCAGTTTTATTGCCAACAAAGGAAAAGCATCACCTTTTTTCAGAATAGGGCTGGAGTGGAAGCCTTGATCGGATGACTATCAGTAGATGGAGCCCTTCTGTCCTGAGTTTACCTCCCCTGCCAGTACTTGTTTTCAGTTATGAAAATGTTGTTAATTACAAACATCGCGTTTTAATTATCTATTTCTCCAAACTCAGCATTACAGTGGGAGGAATCACTAGGAGCTGGATACTGTTAGGTTCCCAGCATGTCGAGAATGCCAGTATCTATGCAGACTGATTCTCTTTATCACTGCAAACTTTCTGGGAATCTTCGTGCCTGAAAACTAATCAGGGAGCTATTTGTGACACAAAAATTACTATAAATATCACTGTTTCAAAGATGAATCTATATCTACTCCCTTCTATAGACAAGTGGCAAGTGTTCTGGCTGTGGGGCAGACTACTGTTACATTTTGTTACCTCCATTAGCAGGAGCTATGCGAGATTCAATTCTTTCCTATTCGGAAAACAGCAATCCATTATCCACAGGATAATGTCAGGATATTTGGAGGAGAATTTTCCCACATGCTGATTTGTGCTGCTGTTCTAAAAGATCTGCACTGGTTGTTGGGGAGGGGAACGACTTATATGGGGGTTTCTAGTATACCCACTGGAGTATGGATTTGTGAAAATCACCGATAAAGTGCTGGAGTATAGGGCTGTAGCATTTAAAAAGGGGGCACAGCCTGCACATCTCAGAGGTGGGAACGTGCAGGTCAGAAACAAGGTGCATTTGGCCCACTCGCTTAACTCTCATGTAGCTTCCCTACATGTTTTATCAATCCGTTCAAGAAACTTTGAAGGATCCGCTGGGGCAAACAGCAAAAATAAGACAGCAGCGCATGGCGACATACAGAGGAAACAGAATGTTCCTGTTTCTGAATCTCCAAGTGAATGAATAATTCCAGAGTGTCTGTGCCAGACAACAGCTGTGCCAACTGGACAGAGCCGGCACTGGGACTGAATACTAAATCTCTCCCGCCACCCCATCCCAGGACTGATGAACAGTGCTGCTTCTGACCATTTTTCCTGTCTTAGAAAATGTCCTGTGCTGATTATGCACTGCAAATACAGCATGGAAATCGTGCCATTAATAAGTTAAAGTGTTTTCTGAAACATACCGCCAATAAACACTGTTGGTTTTCCTAATATCATGCATTAAAGTCTGTTAGATATCAGGGAGCAATGCACTGGCTATCAGTTTATTTATTAACATTTCCCACCAGCCATTTCACACTCTGAAGGATTCACACAGCAGATTCCAGTACCGTTTGATACATGTCCAACATTCTGCTCATCCAACTTAGGCTGGGTTCATGTGATGTGGTTACCCCTCCCAGGAAACATATTCTCATTTAATTCTAAGAATACAAAGAGAGTTTATACACTTTTATGTTCTTATGTCTTGCAAAAAAAGATGTAACCAAAGGTGCTACGTTTGGGCTTTGTAGTGATTCCAACTGTTGTAAAAAAAAGTTAGAAGCATCAGACAGAAATTTGAAATACATTCTGGAATAACATTTCAGTAAGTGACCTCAAAATGATCAGCCCAATCGCCATTCCTCCACTTGCCATCACTGTGTCCCTAACTCCTATATTGTTACAACCCTCAACCAATGGGGGCTAATCATCTTAAAATGCTATCAGCAAATTACCCTTCAGATAGCTGGCTTCACCTGATCAGTCACCATTAAAATACTACACAAATGACATCTTCATGAAAGCATTCAGCTAATCCTTTATTTAACCTTCCTGACTTGCACAGTGTTACTCTGAACATGCGACTAGCAAAGTCAGATATAATTATGCAATTTCACAAATCTATGTTGAGTTGTAACACAAATTCTTACCTGGCAATCCACTTTCAGGATGTGTTTGGCAATAGTTGAAGGGTCATTATTGGCAAACAGTTCTTTAACATGTCTGATCACCCATGTTTCCAGGGGCTTATTGTCAGGGTGAAGCATTTTGGATTGGAAGTCATTCGGTTTAAAGCAGGAAGTGTTCTCAAAGGAGGGTGCAATGAAGACTGGGTCATTGGTCTTTTCCTCATCTCCAACAGAAGAGACTATGAACTGAAATGGGCTCTCCTCTGAAATGCTGAGGACAGAGTTGGATCTTTGGAAGGAGATCTTTGGTGCTTCCTCAGTTTTTAGTCTTTCTACAAAGCTGTCAGGCTGGAAGTAGTACTGGTCTGTCCCTGCCTGCTCCACAGAGGCATCATGTTTCAGTTCAGTGTAACGACTGCCCCTTTCTGGGCTGCCAGCACTCATCTCACCGTACTTGCCTCTGTCAGAATTGTTCATTAATGAAGGGGCGCGTGGCATCCTCAGTGAGGGCACCTTGCTGGGCTTCGGAGGTGGTTTGGGGTAGAGTTGACTATCAGACCCTCTCAGTGCTTCCCCTGCTTGAAATTCCAAAGTGGGGCTTCGGGCGAATGTTGGGCTGAGAGCAGGCTCACTGCCTGTTCGAAACACTTGGGGCTTGATGCATGCAGTTCCTTCCATTGCTTTATACTGCTGTTGCGGGGGCTGGTATGATAGCTGTAGTTGCTGCTGATGTTGGAGCGGAGGTTTCATTCCTGTGAGTAAATGACAGGAGCGGTGCAACAGATTAGGATCCAATAACTGTTAATGTTAGCTCTAGCCCAGAGGAAGGCAACATGCCTCTGAGTCAGACATTGAAAAGGCTACAGAGGGTGTGCTACAGTGTCACGTCTGCTAGGTTTTGGCTGAGATTTTCTATCCAGCCGCACTGTAAGGTGGGTGTAAAAGAAAAATCCAGAGCAGTATTTCAAAGAAGAGAGGGGAACTATTCCCGATTCCTAGAGCAATAGATATCCCCCAGCCAACATCACTGACAACAAAAAAATCTGATGAACTGGTCACTGCCCTTTTGCTTTTTTGTGGGATCTTGCTGTGCACAAAAACAACTACTTGTTTTACACTGCAACAGCCTCTACACTTCAAAACCTATAAACAGTTTTGGGATGTCCTCAGGTTGTGAACAGTAATGCATAAATTCAGATTCTTCCTTCTGCGGGATTTACAGAAATTTCCCATTTTAAGTGAGAGATAGTTTCCTGAAACCATTCCTCAAAACAAAGCAGGTTTTCCCATTTAATTGTATGTAACATCAGGCGATGTGTTCCCAATTTAAGATCCCAATACACCACATTAAAGTAAACAAAAGACAATGTAAAAATATCTTCTACAATTCCAGTAGAGCAGCGAAGAACCTAAGCAAAGTGCTTCTTTCCCTGATTACTTTAAAATGAAGCTACAAAATACATCCTCACAATGTAGTCGGTATATATTTGCAAGACTGACTTCCCCACTGCAGTTAATTTGTTTTAGCCCTATACGTTACCAGTCCGTGCTGGGGAGACCAAAATCTAAACTGAAAGTTTGAGAGAATGGGGATCCAGCCAGCTGGTAAGTATGCAGACAGTTACAAAAGAAAATTTCATTCTGTTCCCAAAATACTTTTTAATGTGATAAGACTGTATAAGTGAATAAATAAGTAGCAATTTTGTAACTACTTAATAACGAAACTTCGCTATTTGAGACTACTTAAAAAGGGAGAATTGCTGCATTTAAAAATCACAGGCAAACAACTTGCGGTAAACATTTTGATTCTGTTACTGGTGTACAAGACAGCAACTATAATATGAACATTAGTTAGTGTTAATTACAGAAGGACAGCACGGACAGATTAATACACTAAGAAATGGATCAAATAATAAAACACCAAAACTTTGCTTGTTACTTTAGATACAATATTGTCAAAAATCACACAACACCAGGTTATAGTCCAACAGGTTTATTCAAAGGGTCAAGCTTTCGGAGTCTCACTCCTTCTTCAGGTGTCGCTGGCTCCAAAAGCTTGTGTCTTCAAATAAACCTGTCGGACTATAACCTGGTATCGTGTGATTTTTGACCTTGTCCATCCCAGTCCAACACCAGCACCTCCACATCGTGGATACAATATTGAAGCAAGACACAAATATACAAGGCAACAGCGATCATTGATCAAGGTAAGAAACCTGGTAAATACAGCACAGGCATTTCAAAATGAGGAACAAAAAACTTCAATGTCTTTCTACCATAAAATCTTTGAAGACTGGGACTGATTTAAACTCACCCAAAGGAAGGTAACTTTCCGACTGATGGGATTTCAAGGGTTGGCGTCTGTCCTGCACATGGTCAAGACTTGCCGGCTGGCTCCCACTCTTGTCTTTATTCCTATGGTGACAGAAAAGAAAAGCTTTTAAAACCTGTACATCTGTCACCTGATGATTCTTTAAACATTTGCCAAACTGATACATAGACATGCAAGTACTTTTCAGCAGAATCCTTCCTTTGCTCACATCTTATGCACTTGGACAATGCCAAGTACAGGCACCTGAAGACGAAAGGGACTGCTAAACTACCTAGAAGAACATAAATATACTGAATCCCCATCTTATAGCTGAAGGAGTTCAACATAAGATGTAAAACAAATATCAGGAAAAAGAAATCATCAACTTAACCTGGTGTATATACTCACTTAAAACAGCTACAGGGACATTTACTGCCCAAGGTCAAAGATGGGAAAATGACGTCATTTTAAAATGTTACAGGGATACAATTTTTTTCAAGGACAATGGTCACACAGATAATGCTGGAAACTAACTGGAAAAGCCCAGAATCAATAATTAACATGGAGTAGTCTAGTTTTAACTGGGTTATTGCAGGGGATTATACAAGTGAGGTATGTATGAGTTTCATTGTACAAAAGTGAATTGGGGAGCTGATGGCAAAGAACTGTACAGGAAAAGTCTTGACAATGAATACTTTCGCCTGTTCATTTAGCTTGAGGTATTAAACTCAAACTGATCAAGATCATGAAAACAGCACAAGCTGTCCTATTTCATTTCAATTCCATCAGCTTTATTTGTTACATTTTTAATAGTCTTACATACAAAGGCACTAAACAGAGTTTGATTATCTTAAAAGCTTTTCACACTTTCCCAAATGATCCACTGACCTTTGCAAAAAAAAAGTATAATTAATAGAATTGCTGGAAAAGAGAGACATGCCATTGAAGCTTTTCACCTGGCACTCCTCAGGACAGATGGTAGAGAGGAAGGGGTGCTGATTCTCATGCTGTAAAATTCCTTTTCCCATGCAGCATTAATTGTTGTTCCCTTTGGAAGTTGGATCTCTCCTGAGGAATGCCAGGTGAAAAGCTTCCATAGAGTATCTCTTTTCTCAGCAATACTCCAGTGGCTGTTAATAAATATTTCTCAGTTGGAAGGTCTGAGGCACAATCAGATTAAGGAGGAAGAAAAATATTAAAGGACACAGAGAAAGAGTAGGGAAATGTGACTAGAGTAGATAGCCTAATATTACTAGTTTCGTCCCATTGTGCTAGGAGCGCCTCATTTCTACAGTCACTGGATGGCTGGAAATGTTTGAACGGAAAAGGGTCTGTTGTTAAAATCTATTAAAACCACTTCTACTCATTACAATATGGAGCCGTAGTTTGGTTGCAGTTCCCCAAACCGTGATCACTTGTAATTCTCAGCAAGCCTTCTGCTGATTGTGTCAATGCATCTGAATTCCCCACTGCTGCTCCACCACCCCTCACAGTCTGCTGCTAAAGCTGGGATGGCAGAGGAGGGAGAGCTGGTGGAGGTTGGGGCTGGGAGAATTACCAGTATGAAGTACTGTGTGCATGTGTACCCATTTAACCTTCACTTTATGAAGCCAAACACAACAAAATCCAAAACAGGAAACATTCAAACATTCAACCATCAAGACAGTTTCTTTAAATGGAAAGCTCGTTCCCTGGCTATGTTTAAAACAAAATAAGCACACAGGGTTATTTTTATACTGGATTTCTAAGAGCTGCCTCTGTGCCAATTGCTGTTCTGGGAGTTTTAACCCTGAGATAAAAGGTAGTGAGTGCTCCAGATCTAAGCAAACAGGAGATCTCTGCATGTTAAGCAATGCAGCTCTCAGCTAAAATTTTATGTGCTGCTGCTAAATAGGGAGACATCCCTAACTTGAATCTTAATTTTTTTTATTTATTCATGGGATCAAAGTGTCTCAGGCTGGGACCGTATTTATTGCCTATCCCTAACTGCCCAGAGGGCAGTTTTCCTCTCACCCCAAGCCACACCCCCATCTCCTATCTACTAACATCATCCCGCCCCCTTGACCTGTCCGTCCTCCCTGGACTGACCTATCTCCTCCCTACCCCCCTACTTACACTCACCTTTACTGGCTCCATCCCCGCCTCTTCGACTTGTCTGCCTCCTCTCCACCTATCCTCTCCTCTATCCATCCTCTATCCGCCTCCCCCTCTCTCCCTATTTATTTCAGAACCCTCTTCCCCTCCCCCATTTCTGATGAAGGGTTTAGGCCTGAAACATCAAGTTTTCCTGCTCCTATGATGCTGCTTGACCTGCTGTGTTCATCCAGCCCCATGCTTGTTATCTCGGATTCTCCAGCATCTGCAGTACCTTTTATCTCAGAGTCAACCACATTGTTTTGGGTCTGGAGTCACATGTAAGCCAGACCAGGTAAGGATGGCTGTTTCCTTCCCTAAAGGGCATTAATGAACCAGATGGGATTTTTCTGACAATCAACAATGTCATTAGGTTGTCATTAGACTCCAGATTTTATCTTGAATTCAAATTCCACCATTTGTCATGGCACTATTCGAAACTAGGTGCCTGGAGCTGGTTGGATTAACACTCCAGAGAGAATATCACTAGGCCATCACCTCCCCCCAATCTGCTGCTGTTAATGAATTATTTCCTTTCAGAAACCCACCTCAAAAGGTTTCCAGCTGACAGAATCCGCTCTTGACTGGGCCTGTTTGACACGTTTAAGCTCAGATGCTTTTCTGTATCCAGTTTTCCATCTGGCGTGCTGCAGACCTGTTGCCTTACAGGGGCAGCTGGCCTGTATTTCTCCTCCACGCACCTCAACGGCAGAGTCCGATTTATGGGCTGGAAAATGATCGCTCCGACCTGTTCGAAGATCGGTTTGCGGTTCCCCACGTAGCACCTGACCAGCGCGGGGATGCTGTCAAAGCTGTCCCGCTCAAACTGGTACTGCAGGCGACTGTAGCCTTCATTTAGCCTGACAACCACTCTGTTGATTTTGAAATGGTGAGGTGTGTCCTTCCACTGACAGGTCAACACCTGGTTGCCTGGGCTGGAGAGGGATTCACGGATGAGGAAGTCTCCATCCCTCTGAATTAGGGACTCTGCAACCTTCAAACAGAAACACGGTCAGCAGGACTCAGAGCATGTTCAAAGAGATTTATACACAGGCCTATCAAATACGATCTCTGTCTATCGTAACAGCATTGAGTATTTGAGAACCTGCTAATTAGGTTAATATTTCGCGTGCAGCCCTCAATCAAACCAGATACAATATCAGCAACAGGAGAAACTGTAGACAGAAAGCAAAGTTAACATTTCAGATCTGGCGACTCTTCTTCAGTACTGACTTTAGCTGGGAAGAAAAGGGTTGGTATAATGCTGAAGGTGTGGTGGGGGAGCGGAGTAAACGAGAGGTGGAAATGGAGCCTGGCGAGAGAGAATAACAGTTGGACAGATAATGGAATGGGTAAAGGTCAGCCCAGGAGAATCAATAGCTGCTAATGGGGACAAATAGCTGATGGATCAGCACCACCTTCACACTGATTCAGAGCACCTTGACCCCAGTTCCAGCTCAGTCAAGAACCTTTATTTTTTGCTGCCACACTCCAGGGCAAATATATCCTTCCCTTATACCAGTACACAAGAGATATACCCATCAATTCACTTTCAGTTCAAAACGATTGAACAGCACTCACAAAAACAATCTTCATTTGTACATTTTAATCAGGGGACACCAGATTCCCAAACACTGGACCTAACTGCCCCGCTCACATTTTACAAGAATGCCCAGTCTCCTCCCGCGACCACTCTCTCTCCGACCAGCACCACCAGCAGAGGAAACAGTCTCACCAAATCAACCTGATTGAATCCTTATTCCACATTTTAATCACATCTGCTACATCTCCACTATTCCACAACATTAGACAGAAGGTCTTGTGGCATTTTTACATATTACACACGCAAGGTCTTGATGTTGATGTTGTCTCAGCTGAGGGCAGTTCTTTCAGCACCAGCTCAGCATCAACCTCAGGCAACTCCTGATCAGTGCAAATGAGAGACTGAAGGGGTAAAACTCATCTCTGTGGTAATGGTAAACTGGATGTTATTGTACTGTCTGGTCAGGATGCTCTGTGCCTGACATTTCGTTCTACTGAGGTCAATAGAAGGAAGTGTCAGGCTGGGATTACAACAAGTACCCAATGTAACAAAGTCTGTGCAGCCTCCTGACAAAGGTCAATTTCATTCCAGCAACTTACCGAGTCTCCTTTCGATGGAAACTGCAATTTCCTCTCCAAGGCACTCGCCTCCTAACTTGGAAATTTATCACTGTACCTTCAGTGTCACTGGATCAAAATCCTGGAATTCCTTTCCTAAGGTCACTGTGGTTCTACCGACATACATGGACTGCAGCGGTTCAAGAAGGGAATCTACAACACCTTCTCAAGGGCAATAAATGTTGGCCAGACAGTGACACTCACATCCCGTGAAAGAAATCATACGAGAACAAATGTGAAGGCTTCCAGCTTAAAAGATAAAAGGGCAATGTTGGTTTAATGTGATCATGTTTTTTTCATTTACAAACCAGCACACAGCATTGTGAAATTAGGGCTCTGGGGAAAATGATCTCATTGCTTGTATTGAAATAATCAGTGTTAAATGATACTATGAAGTCTAGACTGACTCAAAACCATATGGGATCTCTGGAGGAGTCCCATGTAGGAAACATCGTCTCATTTCTGTGCTAAGTTCTAGCAGCACTGTTCCGACAATTCAAGTAAAGTGAACAACCACAGTTCAAAAGGAAAATAAATGCCATGGTCCAGATTAAAACAAGCAACGCTTAGCAGCATACCTTCCTGGGAATTTGCCCATGGTACCAGGCATGACTTCGTAAATCTTCACTGTTTAACTTCAGTTCTTCCTCCAGCTCCTTTTTCAGTTTCTCAGGTGTTGAGTCCATTATGTACCTTTCCTTGGAGAACTGAAAACAGAACAGCAGAAACAAAGAGTCTGTCAGAATCCCTCCAGCCAGTCCTCACTCTGTTACCCACAGGTAACGGCTGCACACTTCAATCAGATTCACTCATTGAGCCCACATGGGGTTCAAAGGCATGTTTGGCCATGATTCCCACTTTCCAGCTGGTCTTTTTAATTTCAAATCAATAGCTGCAGGAGACGAATTACACTCAGTCACGCCGTTCACACCAAGCAGTTGGAAATATCCTCGCTTCAGTCAAGCTAACACTGTCAGATCAGACACTATAATGGCTCTGCTCACCTACAGGAAAACGTGTACTCCCAAGCTGCGAATAATGCTTTTTATCTGTGCTTAATTAATTTGATTATATTTAGTTACAAGAAGTTAATTTCCGTCACAGCGTTATTTTATGTGCTAGGAAAAGCTCTGTACACAGCTCTCAAAAATCAGCCTCATAAAGGTTTCCTTTCTCCATGAGCAACCCTGATTCTGACAGTTGCCTGGAGAGATAGCAACTGAGATATATATCCATCCTCTCAATTCCTTATCCTGTTGGACAAAGGTAAATAGCAGAAAATAGACATGAAAGACAAAAAGATATTCAAACCCTCGAGCTAATTTTGAGTATGTGAATGAGTATATGTACAAACATCTGGGTTGATACCCATGTTTATATCTGTGTGTGTGTGTGTGTGTGGGTGTGTGTGTGTGTGTGTGTGTGGGTGTGTGTGTGTGGGTGTGGTCTACTTTGCCATTGAGCATTGAGTGATTCTGATTCCTAATACAACTCGCTCTCCATTACTGTCAGTTTAATGAGCTGATAATTCACTTATATTTAATTATTAGTTCATCAAAACACCAGAGTGGACCAATGTTTGCCTTGTTATTATTGTTCACTTGTCACTCCATCTCTGCTTTCATACTCATTAACATGTTGTGTCCATGAGTTATCTCATCTCTGTCACTGCTTCTGTCTCACCTTTTCATAAATGTATTACTTTAGCAAGGACAAAGTAAACTTTCTATCACTAATATTTTTCAAGTATTGTTTTCCTTATGGAAGGAACCCAAGTATTTCTGCACCTTTGATCTCATCCTGGGTGCATCTGATTTTATGCTCAACTCCTTGTAGCTTCATCAGTTTAAAAGGACCATAGACTGCCAAACACCGCAGATTCCACTCCTGCATCATCCTGTCATTATTTGTCCACACGTCATCAATCAATGCACTTCAAAATATTTTTTTCAAGTACTTAAACATGGTAAGGATTTTCTGAAAGATGTGACATCCTAAAAGTGTGAACCTTTCCATCTTGATTGCAGTTCTGGAGTCAGAAACAGGCAAGTAGGCACCAGCTGGGTAGTGAGCCAAGTGCCAGGTGGACTGGGTGCTAGGCCAGTGTTCCCTCTAACCTGTGCAGCCATGCAGCCACTGGGAAGCTCTGTGTACATCGAATGGCTTCTGCTTATGAAGCTGGCAAAAAAATATTACAGTGGACATTGGTGCAAGCTTGGTATGGGGGGGGTGGGGCGGTAGGGTACCATGTAGTTAGGATGCCAGGTTGTAAGGTGGCAAAGCAGCCAGCTAAGTAATGTAGTCTCGAGGGTAGGTGGAGGTGGATGGAAGATATTGGCTCATGTGGAGTTGGGGAGGGTGGGTATCAATTCGATGCAAGTGTCTGGGAGGATGGTGGAGGTGGGTTTATTGATGAGCTGAGACTGATCAGGCCCTGGGTGGGAAAAAGGCCTGTGCAAGGTCCCTGGTGAGTGGTGGCAGATCAGTCCAGAGCAGAGAAACAGATGGCACAGGAGAAAAGGGCAGTGGTTCTGGGGCAAGTGAAGGAGGGTAGTGGAGAAGGGCTCTGGGGCAGTGGGAAGTGGTGTACAGGTCCAAGCAGATGAAATGGAGTCAGGTCAGGAGCAGGTGAAAGCAGTGGAGGTGGTCAGTGTTTGGGGGGGGTGGACCTGGCCGGGGGGTGGGGGGGGGGGGGGGGGAGCGGTGTGGTGGTGCGGCTGGTGGTGTACCTGGGGGCGTGCACTAGGTAAGTATGGGACCTGCTGAGTAGTTACTCTGGAATTAAACCAAGGGCTGAACCTTAACTTTCTCGGAAAGTGCGAATTTGAGCGAGTGATTCTTGTTGTATCTTTCACAAACACACCGCATTATGATGCTGCTTGACCCGTTGTGTTCATCCAGCCCCATGCTTGTTACACCGCATTAATTGTTGTTTGAGCTCCCGTGACGAAAATCACATTAGATTTCAGGGGGGAGTCGGTGTCTTGCTGTGTGGGCAGGGACCTAGAGGGGCAGCATTGCTTTTCCATCAGGCAGGGAGCGTGACACCCAGGCCATACCAGCCTGCTCTGAGGTTCTTACCCGGGTTAGAGCAGCTGGAGGACACCCAGCACTGCAGAAAGGAGCTCAATGTCCTTCTGCAGTCTATTGGGGGAAACATCACCATCTTCTGTTGGATACTCACACTCCTTCTACCTCAGCTACTATCCCCACCTCCCACCAAGGTCCATGCCCTACCACTCTTACTACTGCCTACACCATCTTCCTCACTCATTCTCACCCACTAGAGCACCTCAAGTACCATTCTCAACTACTGGGCACCACTAATCCTCATATCCTCCTCACTTCTTACTCACTTGCTCAGGAAACCCTCTCACCTGCACCAACAGTATTATCCGTGCTGCCCACTTCCACCTCCCTCAATTCCTGCCTTTCCGTCCTTCTGGAGGAAAAGAGCATCAGGCTGGGCAGCAATTTACCGCGCAGAAAATTCCATTTCTCAGACGGTTCCTTCTGAGTGTTCTACCATGGGGATTCCACAGGGTTCCCTGTGCACAACTGCCATCTCTGCTGGAATAAGGACTTGTCTGGCCATTGGAAAATCCAGGTTCTCCCAATCTCCACCATAACCCTCCCATACTCATCCAGAAGGAAAACAATGCAGTCAGCAGTTTTTAACATGGGCTTTTCTCATAGAGTCATACAGCACAGAGACAGACACATTGATCCAACTTGTCTGCGCCGATCAGACATCCCCATCTGACCTTGTCCCATTTGCCAGCATTTGGCCCATCTTTCTCTCAACCTTTTCTATTCATGTACCCATTCAGTTGCCTTTTAAATTTTGTAAATGTACCAACCTCCGCCACTTCCATACACACACCAGCCTCTGAGTGTAAAAGTTGCCCCTCAGCTTCTTTTCAAATCTTTCCCCTCTCACCTTAAACCTATGCCCTCTAGTTCTGAACTCCCCCACTCTAGGTAAAAGACCTTGGTTATTCACTCTATCCATGCCCCTCATTATTTATAAACCTCTATAAGGTCACCCCTCAAGGTCTGCTCAAGTGACACTAGGAGTTTGGGGAAAACCTTGGAACTTCCAGCCAATTCCCACTTACCCTGATTCCTTCCTCATCAAGGAAAAGCCAATGTCACAGGCAGACCCTCCTGTTTAATTGGTGGAATAAGCTCTCTGTCAGATTGTCAGAGAGTCTCCCAGAATGGGACATGGGATCTTCCAGCTGCTGTTGCCATCGAGCGATCAAACCTGCAGCAATATTTTTAGTCAGGCTTGGTGACTGTACCCAAAATCTGAATGACAAGGTAGCCCTGGGATTATAGCTCCCACCGTATGGTTACAAATCCCTTCTTGTCTTGGACTCAGTGGAGGCCTGACTCAAAACAGAACAGTTACTTTTAAAATATAACGGAATGGTTGATCCATTGTGAGGTGCGCACTGAGCTCCAGAGAGAGCAAAATGGAAGGAAAATATTCTGAGTGATCCTTCCTATTTACATTAACTGCAAATTCAAATTATTGAATGATGCTGCAAAGAAAGAGGGCATTCTGTCCAAGTGGCTACCCTTTTTTGAAACTTTTTGTTTTATTTTTCTATCAATGGAGAGCTACTTTGTAACCATGCTCATCCCTAGGATGTCTCTCCAGTGCCAATTCATATATGTCACCCTTGCACTACAGTGCCCTCTGGTGGTACTCTAGAGAATGTACATGATGTAGTTATATACAGAAATCCCAGCAAAAATTCCTTCATTAGACAAGCTATTTTTATTCTCTAATGGAACGCGGGTGTTGCTGGTTAGACAGCATTTATTGCCCATCCTTACTTGGCCTTGAGGAAGTAGCATTGTGATGTCTTCATGCACTTCTGCAGTCCACGCGATGTAGGTACATCTACAATACTGCTGGCAAGGAAGGGAGTTCCATGATTTTGACGCAGCAACATTGAAGGAACAGCGACAGATTTCCAAGTCAGGATGGAGTGGGATTTGGAAGGGAACCTGCAGATGGCGGTGTCTCCATGTACCTGCCGCCCTTATCCTTCCAGATAGATTTGGAAGGCAGTGCCTTAGGTAATACACACTGCTGATACTATATGCTGGTAGTGGAAGAACTGAATATTTAAAGTGGTGGATGTGTTGCTAAACAAGTGAGCTGCCTTGACCTGGATGGTTTTGAGTGTTGCTGAAACCACTTGCTGGCAAGTGAAGCAGGAATTCCACCATACTCCTGAGTTGTGCCTTATGGACAGGTTTTGTGGAGTTTGGAGTTGAGTTATTCGCTGCAGAGTTC
>JAHRHZ010000273.1:5086409-5112054 GCA_024137785.1 Ginglymostoma cirratum | reverse complement strand
CCTTATTATCTCAGATTCTCCAGCATCTGCAGTTCCTACTATCTCTCTACAGATTAATTGCCACAGCCTGCCATCAGCCCCAAGTCAATCAATGTAAATTAGAACAGAATCTTGACAACAGTCTATTGAGTCGTTCTCTCCTTCAGTACAATAAAAAGTATAACTGTCTCTATTCTTATCAAACTATTACAAAATGTTTGTAGCACAGAAGCAGGCCATTCAGTTCAACATGTCCTTGCTGTGGTTTATACTCATACAATCTACCTCCCACCTCTCTTCATCTCAATTTAACCTTCTCTTCCTTTCTCTCTGTATTTATCCAGCCTTCCTTTAAATGCATCTCCACAATTCAACTCCACAACTGCCTGTGGCAGAAAATTCTATATGCTAACCACTGTTTGTAAAAAACAAAACTTCTGAATTTCTTTTTGTGTGAATGGGTGACTCATATTTACAGGGCCTGAGTTCTGATCTTGCTCTCACCTTCTCTACATCTATCCTTTTAACGACCTTGTATGAAGTCATCCCTCAGTCTTCTGAGAGGTTCTTTCTCCTGGGCGAGGAATCTAGTACGAAGGGTTAAACTCATGACAAGTGATCGATCTTTTAAGACTGAGATGGGTAATTTCTTCAATCAGAATAAGAGTCAAAATCACTCTTAACCTCAGTTAAAGGCAACTTTCCCCCACCCTGACCTCAGGTAAAGATGGCTTCGTTCACCTCGTTCACTGCTGCTCTCTACTTTCCAAACCGCTCACTGTTCCTTTATTCATAGATTGCTTCTCTCTTGCATTTGATGCCGATAGGTTCATAGTGAATGGATTTTTGATCTCTTTGGGAACCAAGCAATGTATGAGACAAGCAAAAACGTGAAGTTGATGTAGTAGATCAGTCATGATCATGCTAACTGGTAGAATAGGCTTGAGGGGCTGAATGGTCTAATGCTGCTCATATTCTTTACATTATCATGCTCCTATTTAAGATTTACTGCCACAGAATACAAGCGGGGGACAGAGGTGTGGAGGAATGACAGACAGTCACACTGGTCCATGTTATATAGAGCCAGCTGTTGTTGGCATAGAGCAGACAGTGGGCTGTACAGAACATATCCAAAGATCTAGTAGCTGATTTCTAACTTTCATCAACTCCCATTTGCACAGCAATACCTCGACTTTAACATTCTCATCCACGTTTTGAAATCCTTCCAAGGTCTCATTGCTGTAATGTCCCCTGAAATTCTCCCCTAAGATCCCAGTGCTCTACCAATCCTGGCTTGTTGCGCTCCCCAGATATTAATCATTCTTCCATAGGTTGTATCTTCGCGTGACCAGGCCCTGAGCTCCGGAATTCTTTCCCGTGCACCTCAAAACCTCTCTCTCCTCCTTTAGGGCTGCTCCTAAATCCCACCTCTTTGACCAAGCCATTGGTCACCTGACTTAGCATGGGCAGCGGGGTTAGCACTGCAGCCGCACAGCGCCAGGGACACGGGTTCGATTCTACTCTCGGGTAACTGTCTGTGTGGAGTTTGCAGATTCTCCCCATATCTGTGTGGGTTTCCTCCGGGTGGTCTGGTTTCCTCCCACAGTCCAAAGATGTGCAGGCTAGGTGGATTGGCCATGGGAAATTAGAGGATTAGGGAAATAGAGTAGGGGGTTGGGTCTGAGTGGGATGCTCTTTGGAGGATTTAAGACAGATAGATAGGTTCTTAATTAATAAGGGGATCAAGGGTTACAGCATGAATGGGGTTGAGAAACGGATCAGCCATGATTAAGTGGTGGAGCAGACTCAACGGGCCAAATGGTCTAATTCTGCTTCTATATCTTATGGTCTTATGGGTCAGTATGGACTCAAGGGGCTGAATGGCGTGCTTCCACACTGTAGAGATCCCACAATTGATTGAATATCTTCTTATATGGTTTGATTGCAAACTCTATTTGATAATACTCTTGTGAAATGGCTTGAGACATTTTACTGTGTTGAAGGCAGTCACATAAATGCAAACTGTTGTTGTTCTGAACATCAGGTTGTGGAATTGCTCCACAGCAGACATCACTTTTGAAGTTGTAAGAATGAGGCAAAGGGTAGTGTTCATTTTGTACAAAGTAAGAACTCAATCATTCACAATTACTCATCCATCCCACAACAGTGATCATGTCCAGGTTCAACTGAGTCAAACAGCAAAGGAGCAGACCCTTCTGTCCAACTTGTCCGTGCTGACCGCATGTCCTAAACTTAACCAGTCCTATTTTCTGTGTTTGGCCCATATCCCTTTAAGCCCTTCCTATTCATGTATCTGTCCAAATATCTTTTAAATGTTGTAATTCTACCCACCTCTACCACTTCCTGTGACAGCTTATTAAATCTTTCCCCTTTCACCTTAAACCCATATCTTCTAGTTTTGGACACCCCTACCCTGGGGAGAAAGAGCTTGGCTATTCACCCTATCCATGCCCCTCATGATTTTATAAACCTCCATAAGGTCACCCCCTCAGCCTCCGAGCTCCAGGGAAAAAAAGGTCCCAGCCTATCCAGCCTCTCCTCATAACTCAAACCGTCCAGTCCTGGCAACATCGTTGTCAATCTTTTCTGCACCCTCTCAAGTTTAACAACATCCTTCCTGTTGCACGGCGACCAGAATTGTATGCATTATTCCAAAAGACACCTCACAAATGCCTTGTTCAGCCACAACATGACATCCCAACTCCCACACTCAATGCACTGACCAATGAAGGCAAGTGTGCCAAATGTCTTCTTCACTATCCTGTCTCCATGTGATGCCACTTTAACCATGCAAAAGGAAGAAGGTAAACCTCTGCTAACACTATGTTATCTCAGGCTCCAGCATTGGCATTTCCTAATATCTCTGATTGAGGTAAACCTCTGACAAGTTTACCAGAATATTGAACTGGAGGGAGTGAGGAAGAAGCTTATGAGAATGGTTCCAGTGATGAAACATTTCAGTTATGTGGAAAGTTTTCCACACTGTTTTCCTTGGAGAGGAGAAGGCTAAGGAAATCTGATCAAAGTTTTCAAATCCATGAGCACAGACAGAATGGATAGGGAGAGACTATTCTCACTCATAGATCTAGATCTGATGGGTGCAGATTTAAAATATTTTGCAAAAGAGGCAAATGTGATGTGGAAGGAAAGCCTTTTTCACACAGGAAGCGATTAGGGTGTGGAATGCATTCCAGGAAATGTGGTGGGAACAGGTTCAATTGAGGCATTCAAGAGGGCATTGGATAGTTATTTAAATTGAAATAATGTGCAAGGGTTGTGGGGAAAAGGCAGGAGAACGGTAGAAGTTAAAATACTCAGACAGGTTTGAATGGCCTCCTTCTGCAATGTATAGGTTCTGTAGAATCATCTTATCAAATATCAATAGTTCCTGTACAGGAGGCCTTCAGGGGAGCAACCTGATGATAGTTTGGTTTTAAGTCCTTTGCCACCTTACCATTGCTGAACTGCCACATGGCCAAAGCATTGTCTAAATTATGCACTCTTCCCAACCAAAGGCTAGCAGACCCTATTAAAAAGGAAGGCGTCCCAAGTGACAATGCAATAGAAGGCAGTCAACTCAGAGTTAGTATTTCCGATGCAGTAGCCCTTCCTCAGAATTGAAGAAGGGTCACTGGACTGAGACGTTAACTCTGCTTTCTCTCCACAGATGCTGCCAGACCTGCTGAGATTACCCAGCAATTTCTGTTCTTGTTTCAGATTTCCGGCATCTACAGTTCTTTCGGTTTTCCGATTTTTATTATCCCTTTCTAGATGGGTTATGGCGTGGTGAGCACTTGTGGCACTGATTCAGCCATTAGTTGTGGCTGTTGTTAACTGAGTGATTCACTGAGCCCCGGGGAGAAAACACAGTGAATTTCTAATCTAATTACGCCTATCCTGCAACAGAGTGGGAATTAACATAATAACACATGGAATGATGTTCTAATTGATGTTTGTTCGCAATGATTTATCACTCACAATTTCCTGTGGCTCTATAATCTGTGTCTTTTGACGTTATTTGCTGCTGCAATTAAAAGCCTTTATCTATCTATAAAATACAGCAAACATCCCAGCCTAGTGGGTAAACATCAAAGATCAGTGTGAGAGCAATCAAATTCCTTTATCTATTTACGGCAGGCCCGTCACTCACTACAACAAGTCAACACTCATTAATACTTTGCACAGAGAATTAGAGAATTACAAGAGAAACAGGCCACCCAACCCATCAAGTCTGTGATGACAAGGTGTACAACTGGATGAACACAGCAGGCCAGGCAGCATCAGAGAAGCAGGAAGACTTACGGTTAGGGCCTAGACCCTTTTTTTTCCTGAAGAAGGTTCTAGGCCCGAAATGTCATCCAGTTCTACACCTTGTTATCTCAGATTCTGCAGCATCTGCAGTTCCTGCTACCCCAACAAGTCTGTGCTGGTATTTTTGTCCACAAGTCACAGGCTCATCACAATCTCTACCTCATTAACATATTATGTGGCATTTCTCAGTTCAAACAGTTTTGAAAATAATTTTAAAACTTTACGTCACATAGTGCAACACATCCCAAATATATCAGTGCGTCTGACCCTTGGAAAAGTGGTTGTAAATCATAAGAAGTTGGGTCTGGAGTAGGCCATTCAGCCCCTTGAGTTCATTCCTCATTTGATAACATCCTGTTAATACAACCATAACTCCACTTTCCTGCCCCTCCTCAAAACTCGAGTCCCTTGTCTGTCTAAACCTGTGTGATTCATAAGAACACAAGAACTAGGAGCAGGAGTAGGCCGTCCGGCCCTTTGAGCCTGCTCCGCCATTCGATAAGATCATGGCTGATCTTTTCGTGGACTCAGATCCACTTACCCATGCTCTCACTGTATCCCTCAACCTTGAACATCTTCAATGACCCAGCCTCCACTACTCTCTGTGAAAGAGAATTACAAAGACTAATGACCCTCTGAAAAGATATTTCTCCCTGTCTTTGTCTTAAATGGGAGATCCCTTGTTTTTAAGCAGGAGCAAATTACGGCAGATGCTGGAATCTGCACTGAAAATAGAAAATACACGGTGGCTCAGTGGTTAGCCCTGCTGCCTCTCAGCACGAGGGACCTGGGTTCGATTCCGCCCTCAGGTGACTGTCTATGTAGAGCTTGCACATTCTCCCCGTGTCTGTGTAGATTTCCTCTGGGTTCTCCGGTTTCCTCCCACAGTCCAAAGATGTGCAGGCTAGGTGGATTGGTCATGCTAAATAGTCGATAGTGTTCAGGGATGTGTAGATTTGGTGGGTTATAGAGGGCTGGGTCTGGGAGGAATGCTCTAAGGTTCGGAGTGGACTTGTTGGGCCGAAGGGCCTGTTTCCACACTGTAGGGATTCTACGACAGCGGCTCAGGCAGCAGCCATAGATGACTCTTCAGAGACTCCTTCACCCCTCCCCTTCAGAGAGTCAACAAGACTCAAAACATTGGCTCACTCTCTCTCCACAGATGCTGCCTGACCTGCTGTGATTTACAGCATTTTCTGTTTTTATCCCTTGTTTTTAAATTGGTCCCTTCATTCTAGATTCCCCACAAACGGAAACATTCCCCCAGTAACTAACCTGTCAGCACTCTTCAGAACCTTATTTGCTTCAAGATCACCTCTCATTCTTCCAAACTGCACTAGATGTAGGCATAAACTGCTCAACATTTCCTTCTATGACAACCCATTGATCCCAAGAAGCAGCAACGTGAACCCTCTCTGAAATGCATCCAGTGCAAGTCTCTCACTCCCTAAATAAGACGTTCAAAACTGTATGTATTACCTCAGACGCGGTCTCACTGTGATCTGTACTGTTGTAGTAAGACTACCCTACTTTTATCTCCATTACTCCATCAACTCAACAACTTTTGCCTGAATTAATAGCCTGAGAGGTAGATGTTGATGGTATGACATTGTGAATTGGGTGAATGCAAAGATTTCTACATTTACCTGATCCACCCCTAACTCTCACCTGGGAGTCTGATTCAGTGACTGAAAACAAGGTTAAAATAGTCTGCTGTTTGAATCAAAAGGGTGGGGAACATGGGAATCAAAGTGAATTAAAATAGTCCAGATGTTAGAAATCTGAGCAAACTACCTCTGTCCCTCACTGTAACGTTAAGAACATGCAGTCAGTTGCCCTGCTACATGCTGCTTTTTAAGGAGATTCAGCTGCCTATAATGACTGTTTTCTCCATTTACAAATACAGGTGAGACAACATACACCCAAGGCCTCAGCGTCAGAGAGTTGGAGTGCCTCACACATCTTCTCCATTAGCTGGCTGTGTGGTTATCTGATCTGTGTGATCTTAACACCAACATTTTAACCCATTCATTCTGTACCTGCTCCAGTTGATCAGAAGCTCATGCACCATTTCAACATCCACCATTACCAGGACCAGTGGCTGCAATTTGCACTAGCTGCCGAACTCAGTATAGCAACTCACCAAAGGGGGCACATTACCTTACATCTTACGGTCTTATGTTCCAGGCTCAGACAGATAGATTTTTAATCAGAGATAAAAGGTACTGCAGATGCTGGAGAATCCGAGATAACAAGCATGGGGCTGGATGAACACAGCAGGCCAAGCAGCATCATAGGAGCAGGAAAACTTGATGTTTCGGGCCTAAACCCTTCATCAGAAATGGGGGAGGGGAAGAGGGTTCTGAAATAAATAGGGAGAGAGGGGGAGGCGGATAGAGGATGGCCCTGAGGTTGTTATCTCGGATTCTCCAGCATCTGCAGTACCTTTTATCTCTGATACAATTTTAACCCCACTGCGAAGCCTCTTCTAAGGATGCCTACCCTGAAGAAGTTACCCTCCTCCCTCCGGACAAACCTCAGGGAATCTCTCTCCCACTGCAACCTATCTCCTCCCTACCCCCCTACCTACACTCACCTTTACTGGCTCCATCCCCGCCTCTTTGACTTGTCTGCCTCCTCTCCACCTATCCTCTCCTCTATCCATCCTCTATCCGCCTCCCCCTCTCTCCCTATTTATTTCAGAACCCTCTTCCCCTCCCCCATTTCTGATGAAGGGTTTAGGCCCGAAACGTCAAGTTTTCCTGCTCCTATGATGCTGCTTGGCCTGCTGTGTTCATCCAGCCCCATGCTTGTTATCTTAGATTTTTAATCAGTAAGGGATTCAAGGGATATGGGGAAAAGGCAGGAAAGTGGGTTGAGGATTACCAACTCAGCCATAATATCGCTGAATGGCAGAATAGACACGATGGGCTGAATGGTATACTCCATCTTCTACATCTTATGGTCTTACATTCCCCTACAACTTATGTACCATGCTAGCTCAGAAATATTTTGCATTCTTTCGTTGTCACTGGGTCACTATCTTGGATTTCCAGCTTGCCAGTACTGTGGAAACGTATATGAAGGAGTAGGGAATAGAGGGTTATGATGATAGATTTAACTGAGTCGAACATGAATGCCAGTATGGACTGGTTGAGTTGAATCAGCAGTTTCGTGTTGTTTGTCCCAGGTAATCTAGGACTTGTTACGAAACACATTATGGAGAGTGACTACGTTTATACACATATTAAACAGAATTGGAAGCTGATGGTTCAAAAGCAGCAAAGTAACCCCCCATTTATTGAGTGTTCTTCGTGTGAACGAACCTCCGAGAGTATTTTATAAAAGGAACAGACGGTGTGTGAAGGATTTAAAAGAGGATACAAAAGACTCTAGTGTCCCTGCTGCCAAGGGATTGCCTTCACATACAATGAGTCACTCATCTGGATGTCCCTAATGTAATGTGGGCAAATTTCTTTAACGCAGAGAGAGGTATCAAAGATTAAATCGCATGGGAAGTGAATTCCAGACAATGAAAGTTTAATGGGAAGTCCAGGGCTGCAAGTTGGGACAATTGACTGGATAAAGAGTTCTCTAAAAGAATACAGTGACACACAAGAGTTTAGAAAAACCCAGCAGCATCTTGAAAATCATTCTAACAAGACGATACTGGAAGTTAAGCCGAGCAGGAATATTACATAGTTGAGGGTGAAGAAAAGAGAAGACTGAGGAGTGATACAATAGAAATACCTGACCAGGTGCTGCAACCAGGAGCCCTGGTAAAACAAATGTCAGGAGGAATTGGGGAAAAACTCTCCGCTGGTTGGAGTCATAGCTGGTACAAATGAAGGTGGTTGTGATTGTTGGAGATCAATCAATTCAGCTACAACATGTCTGAAGGAGCTCCTCAGGGTCATGTCCTAGACCCAGCTGCTTCAGCTGCTTCATCAAGAATTTTCCTCCATCAGAAAGTCAGAAATAAGGATATTCACTGATGCCTTACATCTTATGGTCTTATGTTCCAGGCTCAGACTAGTTCAGCACTGCTCACAGCTCCTCAGATACATGTCCACATTTAGCAGCATTCAGGCATGGGCTGATGAACGACAAGTGTCATTCATACCACACAAGTGCCAGGTAAATGAAGAATCCAACTACTGTCCCTTAACATTCAAAAGATTACCATCACTGAATCCTCTGCTAGCATTCACCAGAAAATGAACTGGGTCAGCCAGATAAGTACTGCGCTATTACAGCCAGTCAGAGACTGGCAAACCTGAAGTAACTCATCTCTTGACTCCCCAAAGAATGGCAATCATCTCCAGGTCACAAGTCACAAATAAATTGGAATACTCTTCATTTGCCCAGAGGAGAGTAGCTCCACAAACACTCAAGTAGGTCAACACCATCCAAACTAAAGTAGCCCACTTCATCAGCACCCCATCCCCCACCTTAAATATTCACACTCTTCACCACCGTGGTACCTGTGTGCAACATCTACAAGATGTCCTGGAGCAACTATCCAGAGTTTCATTTACCGCATGTTCAAAACTCAGTTCCTCTACCACCTCGAACTTCACTCCTGAGCCTAAAACCTCAAAACTATGTCACTGACCCTTCACTGTCATTGGGTCAAAAACCCTGGAACTCCCTCTCTAACAGCACTGAGGACAATACCTACACAACAACATGGACTCCACTTTGACAAGGTGGTTCATCACACCTTCTCGGGGCAATAAAAGACGGCCAATAAATGCTGGTCTCGCCATGAATTAACAAAATTCAAACAGTACACCCTGGATTAGGCAGCATCCATGGAGAGAGAGCGCAAGGTAACGTTTGGAGTCTAGATGACACTTCATCAGAGCTCAACTGTGTTCTCCAACATTTGCTGTTTTCAGCACAGATTCCAGCATCTGCAGTAATTTACTCCTAATACGCCCTGGATACTGTCTCTCACTATTACAATTCAAAGCCATTCTTCACAGTGGAATTAATTACTCATCATTTTAGCCAGAAATGCCTTTGTTCCAATATTGACCTCACTATGAAGTAATGTATCTGTTTCAATTCAACAAAGCTATCTGGAAAACTGTACATCCTACACTAGGCTGTGCTATCGGACAATCTTTGTCCCACCCTGGCCCTGTGTCATTATGAGCGTTTATATCTAACCCTTCAACAGTTTCTCTGGGTCTCTCCCTTCCGGCCACTCTGTAAGCTAAAACGGTGCTGGAACTTTCCTTCATTTCTTCCACTCGCATGGAGCTTTCAAACCGCAAATCCCAAATGCGAAAAGTCCTTCTGAGGGATATATTTTCTTTGTACGGCTGGAAACGGTTCACAGAAACCCACATGAAACACTCAGCGGTCTCCCACACAGACTCTCTGGGGCTGACATAACGCACCTCAATTTCGTTTTTTGAACTCAGCTCATCTGGGATTTAAAAGGCGTGGGCTGGTTATTACTTTTATGTGCTGTGTCTTTATTCGGTTTTTTTTTGAAAGATGAAGGTGACTCACATGTAATGAAAGAGCGCGGGCTGCGGTTACTACAGAAGTAAAGGACGGGACGTGAGGCAGATACCTCCCCCTCTGTTGTAGCTGCCTGGTCCCTGTTCCACTGTCTATAAAGGACTGAGGGGTTAGATTGGGGCGGGGTTTCTTCCTTTCCCAGCTTCTGTTCGGTCACTTGCAGAAGCTGTTGTGTCTCCTGTCCAAATTATACCCGGACATGGAAGCCTCTTTATGGGGTTGGCTACTTCTGCCTCCAGACTTGGAAAATGTAACAATGTTAAATGAGCTCCCAGCTCGGAAACTGACGAGTTCCATCGACAACACACGAGTCTTAAGGATCATCGCCTTTGAATCACAGGGTTCCGTTGGAAGATGGACCAATGCCGTTCGGCTTTCAAGCAAAAAAAAAACTGTCTATCTTTATTTTTAAACGATTGAGTGTGCTTCTTTTAAAGTTTACATGCGGTGCAAGGGTTATTTTTAGTTCATTCCTTAGCAAGACGGTTTGGCTGGGTCCAGACCCCAATCCAACACTAATAATACCCTCAAGCACAGGCGGCAAAGAAACTGGCTCAAAGTTAAATGGAAAGTTCCCATGACAACCACTCGAGTTATTTTAAGTATTAAAGCCTGATGCCAAACTAAGCAAGAGCACATTGCTTAATCCCGTTACAGTTTAAACATACTCCGTGAGTCTAATATCAGACACTTCACAAAAAAAAATCAGAATCAACAACTCGAGCTAACGAGTACATTTGAATGGAGCCTCCTTCCGCCCTTCAGAGGGAGCACGGGGTTAGTAGGAAATTTAAAACTTTACACAGACCATAACTTCATTCATGAAAACGATTCTTGTCTGAATTCACGCAAAGAGAATGTCTTGGCAGTCAAAGAGGCGAGAAGTCTGGTAAACCGATGCTGGTATAAATATACTTTGTCTCATTAGGAAATCTTGTTCCCTATCCCGGTCTGTTTGACATAGCGGAATGTTTAAGTACATACCTTGACTCCAATGTAGGAGCGCCTATAGAAACAGCACAGGGCTGCCGAGAGAGCTCTTAAAACACTGCACCTCTCCGTCATTTTTGATGATGTGATGTCCGCTATTTTTGTTTGAAAAACAAAACAAGAGGAAAAGACGGTTCCCAGGACACCGGGTTAAAACACCACAGAGGATTTCACAGTTGATGGTAAATCCATTACTGGGACGCGAAGTGACAGCCTCCAGAGTGTGGAGGAGCCCTCCTTAAGTGGTCCCTGTTTGCTGACAGCTCAGTGAGTGAGACTGCGGGGTCCCTGTACTGTCCATGTATGGAGAGAGCTGGACTTCTGTATTGGCAAATCGCGCTCTCCACTATTTGGAGACAGCCCCCTTTCGCAGAGTCGCTGTTAGGTCAAAGCAAGACGTCAGCCCGCCAGCACTCCCTCCCTCGGTCCTCCCCGGGGGGAGAGAATGGGGATAGGAAGCATCTTACCTGTATGACCATGGCTGTACCCCTTTTAGTAATCTCTCTGAGGGACAGTGCTTGGGGGTGAACTGAGGGAAGCCAGTCCAACTGATGCTCCTGTCGCCAACTGAGAATCGAAAGTTGAATGGGAATATCTGAAGTTCTGCATTCTGAAGCATTTACTCATCCGAAATATGCAGATCACGCCTTACCCAGGGCATCGTCCCGTTAATGAAAAGAGATTCCAGGCTAATTGCCAACTGTTTGTGTTTCAGTGAAACATGAGCATAAAAGCATTAAGACCCGACCCGTCTTTTAAAAGTTGTAAACGGAGCTCTCCTGAAAATGATGGCTGTTAAGATCAATTAAAATCCGTCATACTTTACATTTTCTTTAAACTAATTCCTAATCCAGGAACTTTAGGATGCTGGGGTGCGGACGAAAGGGTATCAGCCCATTTGTAATGATACAGCATGTTCATGATAACTCAGATTTTAAAAGGGATACATAGTTAAAATAACGAGCAAAAAAAAACACAAGATCGAGAGAGAAAAAAATCAAACAGCCAATTGTGAAGTTCTGGAATGCACTCTCCCAGAGTGTGGTGGGAGACAGCTTTATTGAAACAATTCAAATAGATACTGTTATCTGAAAAGGAAGCACATGCAGGTAATGGACAGAAAACAAGGTGAATAGCGCTAGGTGTGTTGCTTCTTCAGAGAGCCAGGTTGAATAAGATGGGCTAAATAGCCTCCTACTGCACTGTAACAATTTGTCAGTCTGTGAAGTAAGTAAAGAGCCACTATCCACAAGGGACCAGAGCTCATGAGGTTTTCATTTCATTCATGGGATGTGGGTATTTCTGACTGGGCCAGCATTTATTGCCCCATTCCTAGTAGCCCAAGAGAAGGTGGTGCTGAGCTGCCTTCTTGAACTGCTGCAGTCCATTTGCTGTATTCACATTCACAATGTAGTTAGAGAGGGAATTCCAGCATTTTGACCCAGTGACAGTGAAGGAATGGCGACATATTTCCAAATCAGGATGGTGAGTAGCTTGCAGGTGGTAGTGTTCCCATGTATCTGCTGCCCTTGTCCTAAATGGAATGGTCATTGATTTGGAAGATGCTGTCTAAAATGTCTCGGTGAATTTCTGCAGGGCATCTCGTAGATGGTACACACTGCTGTTGTCGAGCTTTGGTGGTGGTGGGAGTGGATGTGGTGCTGATCAAGTGGGCTGCTTTGTCCTGACTGGCGTCAAGACTCTTCAGAGTTGTTAGAGCTGCACCCAACCAGGCAAGTGGGGAATGTTCCATCATACTCCTGACTTGTGCTTTTTAGATGATGGATAGGCTTTGGGGAGTCATGAAGAGAGTTATTTGCTTCAGGACTCTTAGCCTCTGACCTGCTCTTGCAACCACAATATTTATGTGGCTAGACCAGTTCATTTTCTCGGTAATGTGAATCAGTGTGAAACAATAATCAGGGGCTTCTGATCATTTTCCCTCCAAGCTCCATCTCTTGTTAGAGGTTGACCCTGGACATGCACCAATTGTCCACATATAAGAATCGACAGGCAAACTGCTATCCTGGGATATATATGGTTCAAAGTGCATTCAATTATTTAGAAAACAATAAAACATCTGCACATTGTCGTTCTGATGCTGGAATGAATTTTCCCCTATCCAACCAACCAGAAGTAAATCATTCTCTGCTTGAAAAGCTTCTTCCTGATGTCTTACTTAAAATGAACTACCACCAGCTACAGGCTATGCCTCTTGTCATACTGAGAATGAATTAAACTCATTGGAGCACATACAGCCAAACAGAAAAGCACAGCATTGTCACATGTGATACCTTCTGGATGAGTTCCTCACTGCCTGCCTGGGGGCATGTGAAAGGTCTCAGAGATATTTGGCAGCCAGGTAGGAGAGTTTTCCCTGGAAAATCCAGACTCTTCAACCAATATTTTCAGAAGAGACTAACTGATTACTTCTCTCACTGCAGTTTATGGGATCTTGCCATGTAGAAGTTGGTTGCTGTTTGCCTAAATGACAACAATAACTACATTTTAAAAGTATTTCATGTCTTTGAAGTGCTTTCGGGTATTCTGTGAATGTGGAAGGTTGTATAAAATACATAATTGATCTACTAATTTATATCATTGTGGTATAGACTGGTGGATGAAGGGCCTCTTTCTATGCTGTATGACTCTATGACTCTCTAGGTATCATTTGAACTGAAGTGTTTCAGCAACCTCTGTTAATGACCTTCTCTGCCATTGCACACATATTCAAACAGAAGAATGAAACTAGGTAATGTTTTGATGCATCCTCGTCATCACCCCAGTGAAAAACTATCAGTTGTGGTCTTGCTGGTTACCCATCCTCAGATACAGACATGTTTCTGAAAGTAAACAAGTATCTGAAACCTGAACAATAACATCTTACCCTTATTTTAGAGATTGTAGGAACTGCAGATGCTGGAGAATATGAGATAACAAGGTGTAGAGCTGGAGGAACACAGCAGGCCAGGCAGCATCAGAGGAGCAGGAAAGCTGACGTTTCACGTCTGGACCCTTTTTCAGAAAAAACTTATTTTACGTCTAATTTATTTTGTTAGAACTAAACAAATATATACATATTCATAGACCTGCAAGGTCTACCGCCCAAGAGCAGCAAATGCATTGGAACAGCCCCATTTGGCAGTTCCCTTGCTGAGTGGATGATCCATCTCGGCCTCCTCCAGACATCCCAGTGTCCCGAATACCAGTCTCTAACCAATTTGATTCACCCCACATTATATCAAGAAATGACCAGATACTGAAAAGATTTTGGGCCCTGTCAGTATACTGGCAATAATACACTGGCACGATAATGTACTGGCAATAATACACTGGCATTTACCCGACAATGTGGCCCAGGTATACCCTGTACATGAAAAGCAGGACAAATCCAACCCGGCCAATTACTGGCCCATCAGTCTACTCTCGATCATCAGTAAAGTGATGGAAGGTGTCATCAACAACAGTGCTATCAAAATAATCTGGTCAGCAATAACCTGCTCAGTGACACCCAGTCTGGGTTCCGCCAGGGCTACCTAGCTCCTGACCTCATTACTGCCTTGGTGCAAACATTGCCAAAAAAAACTGAATTCCAGAGGTGAGGTGAGAGTTACAGCCCTTCACATCAGGGCTGCATTAACTTAGATAAATGTGAGATGCTGCATTTTGGAAAGGCAAATCAGGGCAGGACTCATACACTTAATGGTAAGGTCCTGGAGAACGTTGCTGAACAAAGAGACCTTGGAGTGCAGGTTCATAGTTCTTTGCAAGTGGAGTCGCAGGTAGATGGGATAGTAAAGAAAGCATTTAGTGTGCTTGCCTATATTGGTCAGTGCATTGAGTAGAGGAGTTCAGAGGTTATGTTGCGGCTGTACGGGACATTAGTTAGGCCACTTTTGGAATACTGTGTGCAATTCTGGTCTCCCTGCTATAGAAAGGATGTTGTGAAACTTGAAAGGGTTCAGAAAAGATTTACAAGTATGTTGCCAGGGTTGGACAGTATGAGCTACAGGGAGAGGCTGAATAAACTGGGGCTATTTTCCCTGGAGCATTGGAGGCTGAGGTTTATAAAATCATGAATGATGGGATAAATAGACAGGGTCTTTTCCCTCGGGTGGGGGAATCCAAAACCAGAAGGCATAAGTTTAAGGTGAGAGGGGAAAGATTTAAAAGGAATCTAGGGGGCAACCTTTTCATGCAGAGGGTAGTGCATGTGTGGAATAAGCTGCCCGAGGAGGTGGCGGAGGCTGGCACAATAACAACATTTAAAAGGCATTTGGATGGGTATATGAATAGGAAGGGTTTAGAGGGATATGGGCCAAATGCCGACAAATGGGTCTAGATTTATCTAGGATACCAGATTGGCATGGATGAATTGGGCTGAAGCGTCTGTTTCCATGGTATACATCTCTGAGACTTTGGCATGTAGGAACCCTAGCAAAACTGGAATCGACGGGTACTGGGGACAAACTCTCCACCAGTTGTAGTCACCTCAACTCCAGGACATCTCTGCAGGAGTTCCTCAGGGTAGTGTCCTAGGCCCAACCATCTTCAGCTGCTTCATCAACGACCTTCTCTCCATCATAAGGTCAGCAGAAGGGATATTTGATGATGATGTTCAGCACCATTTGCAGCTCCTCAGATTGTGAAGCAGTCTGTCTAAATGTAGCAGGACTTGTGCAATATTCAGGTTTGGGTTAACAAGTGGGAAGTAGCATTCATACCTCACAAGCCCAAGTCAATGACCATATCCAACAAGAGAGAATTTAACTACTGAGAGATAGCAAGAGCTGCAGATGCCGGAGTCAGAGACAATACAGTGTGCAGCTGGACGAACACAGCAGGCCAGGCAGCATCAGAGGAGCAGGAAAGTTGATGTTTCGGGTCGTGACCCTTCTTCAGAATTTAACTATTGTTTTTTGACATTCAATGACAGGAATCCAGAACACACACCACCCCCCAACTGGCAATGTCCAGGGGTTTATCACTGGCAGGAAACTGAACTGGACTAAACATTTAAATACTGTGGTTACAAAAGCAGGCCAGAAGCGAGGGAACGTACGGCAAGAAATTAATCTCCTGAGTCTCAAAAACGTATCCAACATCTACAAGACACAAGTCAGAAATACTTCCTGTTTGTGTGGATGAGTGCAGCTCCAACAACCCTCAAGAAGCACTGCAGAGATTTACCAATGCTCCTCAGACAGCATCTTCCAAACTCACGGCTACTACCATCTAGAAGGACAAGGCCATCAGACACTTGGGAACACCACCACCTTCAAATTTCCCTCCAATCCATTCACCATCCCGACTTGGAAATATATCACTGATCCTTCAATATCACCAAGTCAAAATCCTAGGAATCGCACCCCCTAATGGAATTGTGAGTCTACCCAAAACAAATGGTTCATAAAGGCAGTTCACCATTTCTTCCTGAAGGGTAAGCAGGGATGAACGATAAATGCTGGCCCAGCCAGAGATGCCTACATTAACATAAGAAGTAACATTTGAAACAGTTTAGATAGAACCTCTTTCCCGATAAAATCTTGGACAGCTGTTTCCAATAATTGGGGGATCAAGAAGGAAGTCTGAGAGATAGAAGATTAAGTACAGACAGAGGGCAGCCATAACATATTCACACTTAGAGAAGTAAAGTTCTAAAATTGATTCTGCTGTAGTAACTGAAAGCTCAGTTTCTACATTCCAGGTTAGATTAGTTGGGTGGATGGAGGAATTTCACAGGACTTAAAGGAAATACGGGAATAGGGAGTGTAATGTAATTAATAAATGTAATTAAAACTATTCATTTGAATGGAGTACATCAGGCTGGTTGGATTAGATGACTTGCTACCGTTTTGTGACGTCTGTATTTCACTGGGTCTTCCCGGGAATGTATGATTAGAAAATGAATGCCCCAGGGCAGGTGTTATGGAAATACTTTACAATGAATCATTCTTCCAAAATGATTTTAAAATTCATTCCTGCATATCAGTGGTATATACGAACGAGATTTGGAACATTGTCTATTACTCAGCAACGGTTTGGTTTACTACTAGCATTCATCTTTTGACAGCACCTTCCAAACTCATAACCTGTAGCATTGAGCAGGACAAGGACAGTGGATGCATGGGAACACTGCATCCTGCGAGTCACATACCCTGTTTCGGAACTATGTCACTGCTCTTTCATTGTTAATAGCTGAAAGCCTTGGTACTCACTTCCCAACAGCATCATGGGTGTACCAACGTGCCAAGGACTGCAGCCATTCAAGATGGCAGAGCATCACCTTCTTCTCATGGGCAAATAAGCAATAAATACCAGTCTTGCCAACAACACTCACATTTCATGAATGAAAAGCAACTTGCACCACTACTAGAGCCCAATGATTTTCATCCTTTGATCCCTATTTGGGAGACAACGCAGAGTATTGTTGGGTGGATTGTAAAATTCCACCCGCTCTTCTTGGTTTTGAATTAACAAGGTAGGTCACAATCGACCCCACGGTATTTGCCTTGGAGCACTGTTTGGCTTTCAAGGTTCCACTTCCATTTCAGGGTTAATGGCTGAGGCAGAAATGATTTCTACATTCAAGTTTAGATCGGTTTGATAATGGAAAATAGTTTAAAGTGAGAACACAAATAGAAAGATAAACATAATTATAATTACTTACATAATTATAATTAGTCAATAAACAGCCAAGAGGAATGGGTTTGAGTCACCAGGAGATGGAAAGGTTGGCAATGTCACGGATTCTGGGCGTGGGGTTACCTACGCACAGCTTGGGGGTGTACACCCAGTCTCCGACAATCTAGAGACCGAAAGACTGAGCCAATAAGTTTTGCCATTAGACTCGTGCATAAGTTACTGTTCTTAAACAGGCTGAACTCGTTATCTTCATCGGGAGCTCAAAGAGACCTTCAAACATGCACTCAGATGGATCAGACAAACATCTGATTTTAGATCTTCCGGCACTTAAGGTTAATTACAGCCCTAGTTTAATGCACATCAGTAAATACTGTAACATAAACTGTGCTGAATTTAGGGGCACACCCGGACCAGCAGTCAATACCATGCATGACTGGTGTACCAGGAAGTTCTTGTGTCATGTCCCACCCAAGTATGCTATTTCTCTGCTGAAACTCACCTCCTCCACTTGCAGCATTCCTGTTCCAGGAGTAAATGTAAGAGGTATTTCACATCCCTGTACCATTTTAAAACAACTTATTAAAACAAGGTGGATGCTAAAGTAACTACGCTTCATGATTGAACAAAGATATTTGCTGGGTGACTGCAGGCCCACAGCAGCTCAGCAACATAGACAGCAGCAAATTGAAAACCAGATATCAAACATATTACACCCTCATTAGGGGCACAGCAGAAACAGTGTTTAAAACAAGAAGCGGTGCATCTCACTACACACACTGAAAGCATGGAGGTAGTCTGAGTGCTTGAATAATATTGCCATCCATCTTTGACCTCTCGACCCACACAAGCTGCAAAGTGGGCAAGGAAATTATACTTAATCACAAATGACAGATGGTTTGTGAAAACAGTAATGCTGGTGTGTCAATCCATTCAAACGGATCATTAGTGATAAGTGCTTTTTGGGAAAATTTACAGCATCTCAATTTGACTCCTTAGAAGGACTAGCCACTATTAATGGAGGGAGGACCCCTCCTGGGAGTTTCCTTCTTTTTAAATCCATTTGTGATGCTGCTACACATCAAATCAATTAGGAACAGGAGAAGGCTATTTAGCCCCTTCGACCTGTCCAATGAGATTCTAGCTGACCTGCAATCTAACTCCAATAACCCGCTTTTGACCAATATCCTTTAACAAATTTGATTTAAAAAAACCTATCAATCTGAGAACCTAAACTAACAATCGATTTATTATCAATTGTCACTTATTGGAAAAGAGCTCCCAATTTATACCTACATAGAAACATACAGCATGGCAACAGACCCTTTGGTCCAACCTGTCCATGCCAATCAGGTTTCCCAAACTAAACTTGTCCCATTTGCCTGTGTTTCGCCCATTCCCTCTAAACAATCATGTGCCTGACCAAAAATGTCTTTTAAATGTTTTAACTGTACCTGCATCTATCACTTTCTCTGGCAGCTCATTCCACATACAAACCACTCTGTTTAAAACTTTGCCCCTCAGTTCTTTTTTAAATCTTTCCCTCTCACCTTAAAACTGTGTCCTCTAGTTTAGAACTCCCCTACTCTGGGGAAAATACCTTTGCTATTCAATTCATCTCATGATTTTATAAACTTCTACAAAGGGTAACCCCTCAACCTTCTATGCTCCAGGGAATAAGTCCCAGCCTCTCCTTATATCTCAAAACCTCTAGTCCCAGTAACATGCATTGCATGTCAATGTGGTCTTGAAAGAACTGGTTCTCATTTTTAGACTATTTGTCCTTAGCCTAAGTGGGAGTATGATATGGCTTTAAGAACCATATTTTGTCCTGGTTTCTTTTCAGGGATTGAATGAGATGTGCCGATCAGTCTGTGGTAACATAAACAGCTTGTGAGGCTTTAGTTTTTCTTAAGTTGGAACAATAGAAGCAGCTTGGAAGGGTGTGGCCAGATTTCACAGACCAGGGTTTCTAGATTTTTTTTAAGCTTTTAGGTTCAACCGAAGCAGCTGGAGATTTGAAGAAGTAGAAGCTATTTTTCCCCCTCTTTTTGTTACAGCTAGAAACTGGGGTTTCTCTTCTTACTGTAGGTATTGCAAGTAGGAAAATCTGATTCCTGAAGTAGCCATTTTGCTAATGGGTGTGTTTATGAGCTGTTACTATATCGGAACAGTTAATTAGTAACAGTTACTGCATCTATTATTCTATTAAGTTTTCCAATAGAGTTAAGTTATTCTTAAGTTCTTCTTTCTTTTGTCATATTTTAACTATATTTTGTGTGATATGAATAAATTGTGTTTTGCTTAACACCAAGAAGTTTGACCAGTCAAATTGCATCTGGAACACAGCATGTTACATTTGCCTTTAAAATAAGAAAAAGTTAGGCTCTAGGCTACCTTCTTAAAATATTTTGAGGGGGTCTGGTCTGGTCTAGCCCATAACACTTACAGTATCTAAGAAGCAGAATTAGTTTCTCTATATGTATCCCAACAGTCCTCCTGAATATCTTGTAAACTTTGAATAACTCATTCCTCAATGTTTACCATTCCAGGGAACACAATCTTTGGTTGTGAAATCCCTTCCCATATTTTAACCCTTGGTGTCCAGGACTCATTCCAGTAAGTCAATACTACATTCCCTTCAAGGCCAATATAACCTTCCCAAGGTATGATTCCCATAACTAAATATTGAGCTCCAGGTGTAATCTAATTTGGCCCTTGCATAGATTACCTTCTAACCTTTTAAATTCCAACCCTCTGGATAAAGACTAACATTCATCCATCTCATGGATATACTTTCTATTCAGGAAAGAGTAAGACTTATCCAGCTGAGGTAAGTATTAAAATCTACAATTGCCGATACTCCTTGATTAACTGTGTCTACGTTCAATTGGTGATTTTGCAGGCTCCTTATTGCAGATATGTAATTTAGTATCATATTTCAGAACAGGGGTTGAACTCATTTTCAAATTAACAAGGAGGAGAAGAGTTGGTGGAAGCACACACAATAGCAGCATTCAAGAAGCACCTGGACAAATACATGAATAGGAAGGGAATAAAAGGATACAAATCTTGTAAGTGAAAACAGTTTTAGTATGGAAGGGCAAAATGTGTCGGCGCAGGCTTGGAGGAATGAAGGGCCTGTTCCTGTGCTGTATTGTTCTATGTTCTAATTGCTTCATAAGGCGGCTTTCTGTTGCTGAAGAGCATCCCTTAACTCCATTCTGCCTCTATAGTTCATCAGGATGATAGCAGCATTTATCAGTGTTTTCTCTGCTGCGCATACACCATCCAAGACCACCAGACCAGACAATGGGAGCCTGAATGTTGGCAATCACAACACACGGACTTATCAGACAGTGTCATTGGCTAGTGGAAAAAAATCACTGTACAAAGATCAGGAATGAATTGGTTACAATTCATAACCAATGATTGAGTGGCCATAAATATCTCACAGCATGTATTTGTTGTAGTCCTCCAGGATAAGGAGTATTTTATGCCAGCATAACGTTGCACAGTTGGTCAAAGAGTTTTGCATATTACATTGCAATGAAGTTGGAGCCACCAATATCTGTTCCCACCTACACCTTAAGCTTGCAGTTTCTGAGCTTCTTGTCAATGGCAAGAGGTCTCCACATCTGGGGAATGAAAAGTCTTCAGACTACAGAAGGAAAAAACACCAGACTTATCCTTGAGCAATAACAAGGCACCAATTGGTGCACAATTGTTAAGAACAAATGACTTCTGGAGAATTACAATTATATGCTGGTAAGTAATTTATCAGCAATAGAAGGGAAAATCAAGATTGGTTCTGGCTGAGAGCAACTTTCTGATTTGGAAATGTCACGAGAACATTCATCGCGACTCTGGCGAGTGGGTGGGTGCCAGTTCTTTTCTGCTTCACTGCAAAGCTGAAAACAAACCAAAGTGGACAGAGAGCAATTGACATGCAGACTGGTGGTTACTTCAGGCATGAGCCATACCCACTGCTATAAGACCTTGGGACTACTCTTTGATACTTCAGAGTACAGTCCACACATATCCCATTGATGAGCTAAACTATCACTGGATGCACTGTAAATAAGTCTCAGTAATCTGTTTTGTAAAGATTGCAGCCTGCAGTATTTCCTACTTTACAAAGGTGAATACACCTCAAACAGTATTTTGTTTGCTGTCATGCTCTTTGAGATGTCCTGAAGTTTTGAAGGAGCTACTTAACACACAAATCTTAAAGTCAGAATGAAATCGATCATTGGGAACAAACTGACAAAAATGAGCAACATTGGTAAAATAATCTCCGTTGGATTAAAGTTCATGAAAGGCACGACTAAAACATTGCAGACCAGCAAAGAATGTGCAAATCAATTTCAAACTGCAATCTAATGAGTTCAGGTCCTGCTGGAGTCTGATTCAGATTATCAGGGCCCCATCAGTAAAAGTAACTAATGATTTTAGTCTGTAATTTGAACATTATCGTTCATTCCTATCATTCGTTACAAGATGCTGATAAGGGGTAAATTAAAGAAAACTCCCCTTTTTGGAAAAGAGAATAAAATGTGATAAAAACACAGAATTCACCATGTAAATAGTTACTGCTGCCAAAGTGGTACCGTTTGATATACTAGGTCGAGAAGCATGGACAGTGATGTGCTGTGACACAGCAACAATTAGCCCGTGGTTATTTCACAGTTGAATCATTTGCCATCCATATTGCTTGAAACACATCCTAATTATAGCATTAACAGCTATTTCTTCCCCTAGATAGGATAGGGTTGTTAAGAAGGCGTATGGTGTGTTAGGTTTTATTGGTAGAGGGGTTGAGTTTCGGAGCCGTGAGGTCATGTTGCAGCTGTACAAAACTCTGGTGCGGCCGCACTTGGAGTATTGCGTACAGTTCTGGTCACCGCATTATAGGAAGGATGTGGAGGCATTGGAAAGGGTGCAGAGGAGATTTACCAGGATGTTCCCTGGTATGGAGGGAAAGTCTTACAAGGAAAGGCTGAGGGACTTGAGGCTGTTTTCATTAGAGAGAAGAAGGTTAAGAGGTGACTTAATAGAGACATACAAGATGATCAGAGGATTGGATAGGGTGGACTGTGAGAGCCTTTTTCCTCGGATGATGACGGCTAGCACGAGGGGACATAGCTTTAAATTGAGGGGTGATAGATATACGACAGATGTCAGAGGTAGATTCTTTACTCAGAGAGTAGTAAGTGCATGGAATGCCTTGCCTGCAGCAGTTGTAGACTCACCAACTTTAAGGGCATTTAAATAGTCGTTGGATAAACATATGGATGATAATGGAATAGTGTAGGTTAGATGGGCTTCAGATTGGTTTCACAGGTCGGCACAACATCGAGGGCCGAAGGGTCTGTACTGCGCTGTAATGTTCTATGTTCTATGTTCTAGATTCCATTCCCCTGGTCACTTTCTCTCCTAATGCCTTCTCTTCTGAAGCAGTTGGTTCAGGTTGAGAGGGGGTTCCATGGCTTGATAGCACTGGCTGCCTCTGTTTGAGATTGTTGAGGGTAAGGGTCACATCTTCACTGTCAGTTCTCCAAAGACCAGCTACTTCTAGCCTCATACCTTCCAATACAAGAACCTCTCATCATATGTGCTTAATCTGGAATCCAGATATAACTAATTCCATTTTTGATTAATAAATAAAACTAAGGAACAAGTAAGTTGTTGGGTACATGATCTCAATATTCACATTCAACACTCAATATTCTCAATACCAACGTCCTGAGGGTTACCATTGAGCAGAAAATCAACTAGAACAACTATATAAATACAGTGGCTACAAGAGTAGTTCAGAGGCCAGGAATCCTGCAGCGAGTAACTCACCCCCTTACATAACCCACCACAAGGCACAAGTCAGAAATGTGATGGAATACTTCCCACTTGTCTGGTTTGGTGCATCTCCAACAACATTCAAGAAGCTTTACATCATCCAGGACAAAGCAGCTCACTTGATTGGCACCACATCAACAAACATCCACGCCCTCCATCACTGACACTCAGGTGCAGCAGCATAGACCATTTACAGGGCGCACCACAGAAATTCACCAAGGCTTCTTAGAAAGCACCTTCCAACCCATGACCACAACCATCTAAAGAAGGACACTGACAGCAGATATGTGGGAACTCCTACACCTGCAGGTTCCCCTCCAAGCCATTCACTATCTTGACATGGAAATATCGGCATCCCTTCAGTGTCATTGGGTCAAAATCCTGGAATTCCCTCCCTAACAGCAATGTGGGTACATCTACAGCACATGGACTGCAGCAGCTCAAGAAGGCAGTTCACCACCACATTCTCAAAGTCAATTAGGGATCGGGAATAAATGCTGGCCCAACTATTGATGCCCATGTCCCACAAGTGACTAAAGAAAAGTAATTTGCATGGCGCATACAAGTATATTTAATTTTTTTGTCCATCTATTGGAACACAAAGAAGAGGGAAGGAATATTTTGATTATTGCATTACTTCACTTCTTTAGTTACTGTTTATTGGCTACCTGCTAAATACGCGTGTCGCATGGGTTAAACCACCAAGTGTTATGAAAACACTAATGTTTTACAGAGAAGAGGCCTGTCCTCAGTCAGGTTAGCTGCTCTAGGTCATCAGAATTAATCAAGCCTAACCGATATCAAGCAAACATGGTGCGTTAAAGCAAATAAGAAAAGGCTAGTGATGTCCTATAGTGTGGTGTCTGAAAACTAAGTAAAAGATTTTGGGTTTCACACGTCTGATCATAGCACACATTAACCCTGATCCCATAATGTATGATGCTGCATCCTGGCATCAGTGACTGACAGGCAGCAGCTTTGACTGCTCAAACTCATGTGCTTTTGGTCACTGATAATGTTTTTATTCACTAATGAGTCAAGAACCTTCATTCAGTGAGTCAGACAGAAAATTTAGCTCCACAAGTGGATATAAATACAGAAAATTAAAATAGATTTTCAGATGAGTCATGGAAAGAAATAAAGAGAGTAAGAGAGAAAGAGAGAGAGAAAGAAAGAAGGAAAAAGAGAGAGAAAGAAGTAGAGGTAAAAAGGGAGAGGAAGAAAGAAAGAGATAAAGAGAGAAAGAAAGAAAAAGAGGAAGAGATAAAGAAAGAGGGAAAGATTGAATGACTCACGTAAGTTTACAAAAACTAAAGTTTGTCTTGCTGGTTGTAAGGCCTCAGATTGGGAAGTTGGGCACACTGCCAAAATTCCAAACTGTGCTGCTTCTCTGAAAGAGTGGACACGGAAGATTACACTCTATCCTAGCTCTTTTTACCATGCCTTCAATGTGGGCTCTCCTCTCAGGCTTTCTGCTCAGGGTTGGTCAGCAACCTGCAATCAGCAGAGATAACAAGCATGGAGCTGGATGAACACAGCAGGTCAAGCAGCATCATAGGAGCAGGAAAACTTGACGTTTCGGGCCGAAACCCTTCATCAGAAATGCAATCAGCAGAGACCTGCCCAGCTATTTGATTTAGCCTCTCCTCTCCTCTTGGGGAGAGAGCACCTGCTTCTCCACTTGGTGTTGCTCCAAAAGCCTCCGACCACCCTCGTATGAATCCCTTGCATGGTGACAAACACGTATTCTCTATGTGTTCAATAATAACACACCCCAGAAACGAGACTGTTAACTGCACTGACAAACCGTAATTGTACTTAATTACCATTTCAAAGTTGCTTACTGTTTGAGTCACTCAAAGAATTTACAGATGAAAACACAGACTCAATAATAAATTCCAGCTCATGTTATACTGAGGCACCTGAAGTTCCTTCGCTGTCTCCTGGGGATGTGCTGTGCTAATGAACCAGAATCAGCAGGTGAGCAGTGACAGGAAAGTGTATGAACAGAAGAAGCAGGGACAGTGCTTGATAACACAGTTGCTCAAACAAGGTTCGTTCGTATGGGATTAGTGCTCCATCATTCAAAGAGAGTACGAGCAAATTCCAGTGGTTATTCCCCTTCAGGGATGTGACCACGTATTGGGACAGGGCGGCGCTGATGAAGATTGTGGTGGGGGGAGTGGGGGGTGAGTACTGTCAGGGGTGTGTTGGGAGTTGAGTACTGTAAGGGACGTGGGGACTGGTGAGTACAGTTGGAGCAGGGCGTGTGGGGGATGTGAGTACAGTTGGAGCAGGGTGTGTGGGGGATGTG
>JAHRHZ010000273.1:5036082-5076409 GCA_024137785.1 Ginglymostoma cirratum | reverse complement strand
TCCCCTCCCCCATTTCTGAAGAAGGGTCTAGGCCCGAAACGTCAGCCTTCCTGCTCCTCTGATGCTGCTTGGCCTGCTGTGTTCATCCAGCTCCACACCTTGTTGTCTCAGACTCTCCAGCATCTGCAGCTCCTACTATCAATGAGGACAGTGTGACTGTTACCACTAGAGGGTGCCAGTGTTCACTGTATGATTCAGCCTACTCCACATCAAACTGAGTTTCAGATTGGAATGACCGGCTAATGAATATTGTACAATGTTTCAACACAAGCTTAAATCCCTTTTGACTCCCTGATGAGCTAGTTACACCCAAAACATTTTTGAGATTGGTAAAGCAAGATAATTGGCGGTGGTTAGGACTTGCAATGGGAACTTCCAAACTCACAACAACTTCCCTGTGGGGACAGACAAGTGTCTCAAAGCTGTTCACAGCATTGTAGCTGAATAGCCATAGCACCGAGCAAGAGGGAGAAAGATAGAATCCAGGGGTTGACAAGATAAAAGGAGGAGGAGTCTTTAGGGAGGAAAGTGATGCGTGGGACAGCATTAGATGATACTGACTCTGCTCCTGGGAAGTGCATCTGTTTATCACAGACTATCAGCAATAAATCCCGGGACGTTACCAAGTCCACCCCTCACCAGAACAGCATGGATTGAATGCAGTTCACTGCTGCTGTGTGGAGCCGCTTGTCCTTTAACAGCGCACGCCAATAACACCCTGTCCCAGGAACCAGGCAGTTGTTCATTTCTGGTGTCCCAGAAAAAACCCTGGGGAGGCGATGGCCTAGTGGTAATATCACTGGATTGTTAATCCAGAGACCCAGATAATGTTCTGGGGACCCGGGTTTGAATCCTGCCACGGCAGATCGTGGAATTTGAATTCAATAAAATATCTGGAATTAAGAATCTAATGATGACCACGAATTGATTGATGGAAAAACCCATTTGGTTCTCTAATGCCCTTTAGGGAAGGAAACTGCCATCCTTACCTGGTCTAGCCTACATGCGACTCCAGACCCACAGTGATGTGGTTGTCTCTGAACTGCCCTCTGGGCAATTAGGAATGGGAAAAACAATGAAATGTCTCTAAGAGTGTAGATATTTTTTATCAGCCTGTTCAGAGATATTGGGCAGCTCAGTGGTTAGCACTGCTGCCTCACGGCGCCAGAGACCTGGGCTTGCTTCCAGCCTTGGGTGACTGTTTGTGTGGAGTTTGCACATTCTCCCCGTGTCGCTATGGGTTTCCTCTGGGTGCTCTAGTTTCCTCCCACAGTCCAAAGACGTGCAGGCGAGGTGAATTGGCCATGCTAAATTGCCCATTGTGCTCAGGGAAGTGTAGATTAGGTGGGTTATAGGGAGAATGGGTCTGGGTGGGATGCTCTGAGGGTCGGTATGGACTTGTTGGGCCGAAGGGCCTGTTTCCACACTGTAGGGATTCTATGAGTACCTCTGGAGCAAGTGGGACTTGGACGCAGGCCTCCTGGCTCAGAGGCAGGGTCACTACCACCAAGCCACAGGAGACTTTCGTACGAGTCTGAACGAGTTAATACTGAGTAGTGCCTTAAGCACCCTTCATTTTGATGATATTGTACTGACTGGTGGGGGAACAGTTTAGGATCTTGAAGTAGTAAGACCTACTGTCCAGGCCCTCCTCATAGTTTCTGTGACAAGGTCCATCACAGCAGCATCACTTGTATGTGGTTACTAACATCCAACAAACTGTATCCTGTTTAAGACATGAGCCACTTCTCATTATACTGTCTAGTATCTTCCCATGTCACCGCAAACTGAGCAGGCCCTTGTGTAGATCATTACCCTGACAGAGGATGGTGGCAATAAACTTACCCCATGGAGGGTAAAAGTGCAGACTGCCTCATACAACATGGTGACTTGAGGTGAGGATTCTTTATACAGCATTTAGTATGCATTTATGTAGCATCGGTGAGGGCATAGTAAAAGGTCCCAGATGTGCTTCAAGGAGTATATTATAAACAAAATATAATGCATAGATACATAAAGATCTGTAAAGGGAGGCCAGAGAGGGATTTTAAGGACCATCTCCAAAAATGAAAGAAAAGTAGAAAGCTGGGCAGCTTTAGGAAGAGAGTTCAGCTGAAGATGTAGTGTCCAATGGTAGAACAAAGAAATTCAAGGGTGTGTAAGAGGCCAGATTTCGAGGAGCCTCCGAGCTTACACCCAAACCGCTTTTATGTTGTTTCTTCCTCATTTGCGTAACAATTTGCACTAATCGCTTAGCTATTTCGGTATTTGCCTTTCAGTAATCACCATAAACAAATAAATATGTTGCAAGTTCTTGGTCATTTTTCTGCTGCTACTCACATCAAAGGCTGAAGCTGAGGAGAAATCTGAATGGCCGAGAAAGGCTTTGCTCCCCATATTTCCTCAGCATGTCAGAGTTTGCAGTTAGAAAGGGCCTCTCTGTGAGCCAGCTCTGAGACAGCACATTCACACACTGACTCTGGCATTGATACAGTCTCACAGATTCCAAAGGCAGGAGACACAAGTTTGTTCTTCAGATTCTGGGACCAAGGCCTGAGATTGCAAAGCAGTCCACTGTCGCCTATTATCTAGGTCGTGGAGCTCATGAAATCTCACATAACCAAAACAAAGCATCTTTTGTTTTTGCAAATCCGTGTCTGACTTGTTAACAATTTAATCTTGGCCAGAATGGCAAGATCAAACTACTATGTGAATATCCCAAAGAAACTGCTTCACAAACAGGGGTTTTTAAAAAGCCACAGATCAAGCGCTGAGGATGATTTAATTAAAATGCTTTTACTGATCACTCATATCGTGGTTAGTGAAACCTTTTTTATCCTTCTGTAGGTTTTAAGTCCATAATGTCTTGAACCCTGATCCTGCTTTTCAGTTCATTTCTATTTATGGGTTTATATGTTTAGATTAACAGTGGTGGAACTAGGGCAGGTGAATAGCAGGTAGACTTTGTAAGGAGAGCTCTTTGATCATTTCTCAGAAACTGCTTGGTGTGGACAATAAAATGATGGCAGCCCAGATATTATTCTAAGTACAACTAGAATGAAGAGTTGCATTGACCAGGCTGGGTTATGTAAGTTGCTCTGTGTCCTGTTTAATGCAGTCACTAACCCAACATGAATGCCCTGATTATCGTGCCATGAGAATTAAACTTCCAGACAGCTGAAACTGAAACATTTCTGCTTTCCCAAAGGATGAAGAAAACACTTTGTAAGCACTCAGCACAACAAGATAAGCCTCAAATCACATCCAAAGCGGAGGATCCATCTCATTAAACTGATTGCAAATTACATCATTACACTTATGATAATTTGAAACAGATTACGTACCTTGACATATTCAAGGGAAACGTCCATTAGGTCCACGTCCCTGCAGGTTAGAAAAAGATTGTGGGTGACATGTACTGACATTTACAGAATAGTTTATTCCAGCTATTTGTTGAATGTAAATTTATTTCAGCATTCAGCACATTTGCAAATTCAGGTTTCAGGTGCATTTAAACAAAAGCCAAATTTCCTTGATATATCAATACAATCCTCCTAGAAGCATTGTGCAATTCAAATATGCACGCCTTCATAAAACATATACACAGGAACTGAAACTACCTTGTCTAATGGCCTCAAACCATATTGAATAGCATACTTAACACACAAAAGATTCAATATCCATATAAAACATGGATCCAAAAGCAGACTGGTCTCACAAAATACACTGGACGGTACACTTAAACTTAAAAACAAAACATATTGGAAAGTACTTTTTGTGAATTAGGTATAAAGTATACATGCAACAGATGTTTAAAATAAGGATTCCTCTGTACATTTGTTCATAAAGTATTATTTTGTTCCATAATTAAAAAAGGAATCACAACTGTCCTCATTTAAAAATGTGTACATCCTTTCATTGCAAACAGATATCAGGAAATTTCACATTTAAACTTACAAAGTCACAACAGATCGTAATTATGGGTATTCTTAACTAATTTCTTAACCAGTTTTCGGGTCTGGGCCATCTATTTGACGGAGGATGCACACAGAGTTGGAATTTACACTCTTGCCTGTGTTGTAAATATTATTATTCTCTAAGTGGGAATGACTGAATAACTCAGTCACCACATTATGGACCTCTTACTTAAGCAGGAGTGCTGTTTATCAGGAGTGCTGTTTATCAGGAGTGTTGTTTGCACAATAAATATCTTATGCAATGAAACAATGGAAAGAAGATGTCACGCTAATAATGGAATGTCTGGTAAAATTTGACTATAAGAATGTGAATGTGTTGCAGACACACAGGTCATGAATGTAGTCACAGAGAGGTGAGTTGAATGTTCCAGAAAGTTATTTTCATGTTTTAAGCAGCAATTATAATGAGTGCCAGACAATATCTTAGTACCGTGCTTCCCATCATCATGTACATGGCTAATGATTCAATGCCTGTTTGAGTTTCCCATTCAGTCAGTTTTATTAGATACTCAACAATGAGGGGAGACTGTGGGGGTGGCACATGGTCAAATAATAAATATGGAATTTAGTGAAATTATCATCTTTTGCTTCCAAAGCCCACCGGGTTCATTAATGTCCTCTAGTGAATGATATCTGTTGTTCTTACTTGGCCGGACCTACGTGTGACTCCAGATGCACAGCAATGTACACAGCAATGTAGTTGACTCCTACCTGCTCTCTGAAGTGGCCAAGCAAGCCGCACAGTCCAGGGGCAGTTATCAAATGTTTGTCTTGCCAGTGATGCCCATATCCCACGGCGGAATAAATAAAAATATGCAACAACCTCAAGTTGATTGTTATTGTCTAATTTGCTTTGACAGGTTTAAATTTGTACGTCTTTTGGCATGAACAAGACTCTTTTATTCATTGGAGCGATTATCCACAATGCCTAATTGATTTTCACATGTGTGCAGACATGGCCCATCAGCTGGCCATGTCAAGCTGCAGGAAGTGTTTGCCTCATGCTACTGGTGAGGAGAGGGGGTGGGGGGTAGATGAAATGATTCTCACCCTCCCGTCCCCGCTGTGTCTGGTCAGCAGATCTCTCTGACCCCACCCCTGGCCTGAGGCTGAGAATTGGGGAACAGGAACAGAGGCTTGCACAGGAAGCCAAACTCCATTTCTCACTTCATAGGTGAGAAATGAAACGTCCAACAGAAAAGAAATGTAAAAATCCAAAGAACTTTTCTAAACACACACCTACTGCAGCAGCATCTTTGAAACTGGCTGTTACTTTCCATCGTTTACAGATGATGTCTGCTTTCGCCTTAAGACCATAAGGAGTCCATTCAGCCCATCGAGTCTGCTCCACCATTCAATCATGGCTGATTTGTTTCTGTGGTGTTTACATGAATCGCAGCTTTATTCAAATGCGTTTCGTGCCCTGTCTTTGCTTAATGCTCTCACTGTACAGTGGGCCACCTGACGACTCTGTTAAACACTATTATACAGGCAGCCAACAGCAAGGGGAGAAAGAATAATTTGGAGAACGCTCACTTGGATTTCATTGCTTGCTGTGAAAGGGACAGGCACAGGAAATGGAAGAGACCATTCAGTCCCTCAAGCCTGTCTGGTCAGTCAATTAAATCATGGATAAATTTGTATCCCAACCTCCTTTACCTTCCTTGCTTCCAAGCCCTTAATCAAATCAATCTCAGCTTTGAGACTTTTAATTAATCTCTAATTTCAAGATATTTCTTTTTGGGGAGTGGGTGTGCTGCAGAGTTCCATACTGCCATTTCCTGTTGTGTGAAGAAGTACCTTCTGTATCAACCCTGCATACCCTTACTTTAAGGTTATGCCCTCTTGTTCTGAACTTCCCCAAGGGAGCAAATCATTTCATTCTTCTCATCAGTGCTTTGCCCCCGAAATGAGATCAGTAACCATTAAATGACAGACTCCTCTTCTCCCTTGCTGTCCTGAAGGCATTGTCGTCTCATTGCTGTGGTAGCTCCTCAGCCTTGTCGGAGTGGCATTCTTCCTGCATGAGCCTCAGCGGGATGTGTTGGCAGCTCATTCTTTGGGTAATTGGAGAGAAGGGATGGGGGAGGTTGGTGGAAATCAGCGTGGTTAAACCAAACATCTACGCCCTCAGAAAGAGCCAATGGACAGGAATCAAGGGTGAACTTTGTCCATTTTACCATGCCCAGGAGATCCCTCCATTCAATTCCAGTAGAGACTACAACAGCTCTTCCTGCTCTGTATATACTGTTACAGTGTCATACATTGTAGTCTTAGCTGTAATACAGACACTGTGCTAGTCAACTAAAAAGACGATGTCACACATATGAATGGAACTGCTCCCCTGGTTCTCTGCTCTGTGTGGATGAATTACCATTGGCAGTGTGAGGAGTGGGCTGGGAAAGGATGTGGGCTAATTCTAGAGTCTGCATTTCACACAATGTCCACAACACAGGCAATGCTGCTATGTATAGCCTCGGGATCAATTTTAGACACACATGCTCATCTCCCACACAGCCTGAACAAAAACACATTAACTAACCAAGTACCAATAATTATCTAAGTATGCAGAAGTAGCTCACCTCCCAGTCACATTCTCAGCGATTGCTTTGGATTCTGGCCAATTGGCAAAGTGTGAATGCTGATTTCCCAAGATAAAATGCCTTTTCCTCTGGCTAATAATGTGGGAACTGTATTTTTGACTATCAGGATTAGGTCATAGCGTTATTCTGCATGAGGCGATTCAAATTGTTTCATGAAGCTTAAAGTTAACTACACAGTGCTTTAAAGGCCATGGACAGAGTACAGAGAACAGTGCTAAGCTGCTAAAACACAACATTATGACAGAAAGCTCGAGGCACTAGAGCTTACTTTGGGGAAAGGGTGAAAACAGGCATTATAGATACTTCTAATTAAAATGCACAGAGATACATCTCTGGAGCAGGTAGGACTTGAACCCAGGCCTCCTGGCTGAGGGGTAGGGACATTACCACTGCATCTTAAATTCCATCAGCTGCCATGGTAGGATTTGAAGCCAGCAAAAACAGCTGTGGGTACCAATAAGACTTGCATGTTTCAAAGTCTGATTTTTAGCCTACAATTACCGAGTGATTGGAGGTAACTTGTTGAGACGTTCTAAAACAGACACTTTAAGGTCTACCCCTCCTCTACTGACTAGAACCAATTTTAGCAGATGTGTGTGTGGACTTCACCGAAAGTATGCAGTGTGTTGACTGACATACAGTCACGGGCTTTAGCACAGGCTCTGTGACCAGGAGAGAGCTTGCACTGTTTCTCAAACACAGCAAAGGAAGATCAAGGGAGCTCATCCAGAAGAGGAGGGCTGCTCTCCGAGGTTGGGGGTAGAATCCACCTCATGGTGCTGCAGCAGCTGATCCTCCCAGTGCAGACTCTTTAGCAGGAAGCTCACGGCCAAACACTCCCTATCTCTGGCTACCTCCTATACAGTGCTGCATGAAGTCCCTTCAGAGAATTTCTGGAATATTTATTGATAGAATATATGGCACAATAGGCAAAGTTCACCCTTGATTACTTTCCATTGGCCCTTTCTTGACAAAGTCTTCCAGAAGGTCTCTCAATGATCCTCCTCAAATCTTGAGTGCCAGTGAACTGTTAACTCCATGACACTGTCCCGTGGTGTGTAGGGAAATAAACTGGCATGAGTTGAAATGGGAGTATAAAGTGGTATGAGGTCTGTGTGAGTGGCACGAATTGGCTGGAGGGTACAGAGAGTGTGGCATTGTGCTAACATGGTGATAGGGCAAGGGAATGGGATGTAGGTTGTGTGAGTTGGTCTGGGTGTATAAAGGACTGTGGGTATGGGGATGGGTAAAAGTAATTGTTGCCATAAGAACTTACACAAATTAGGAGAAGTCGGCCATTCAGCCCCTCGAGTGAGCTCCACCATTCAACAAGATCTGTTCGTGTTTCAAACATCATATTCCATCTACTCCTGACAATATTTTATCCTACTGCCTAACAAGAAACTATCCAAATCTGCCTTAAAATTATTCAATGACCCCACTTCCATAGCCTTCTGACACAGAGAGTTCCAAAGTTGCATAACCCTTTGAGAGAGAAAAAGAAATGTCTTCGCATCTCTGTCCTAAATGGCAAACTTTCATTTTTAAACAGTGTCCCCTAGGTTTGGACTTATCCACAAGAGGAAACATCCTTCCCAAATCCACCTTGCCAACATAATTCAAGAACTAATACACTTCCATTAAGTCACCACTCAATCATAAGGACATAAGAACATAAGGACATAAGAACTAGGAGCAGGAGTAGGCCATCTGGCCCCTGGAGCCTGCCCCGCCATTTAATAAGATCATGGCTGATCTTATTGAGACTCAGCTCCACTTACCCACCCAGTCACCATAACCCTTAATTCCTTTACTGTTCAAAAATTTATCTAGCCTTGCCTTAAAAACATTCAGCGAGGTAGCTTCAACCGCTTCACTGGGCAGGGAGTTCCACAGATTCACAACCCTTTGGGTGAAGAAGTTCCTCCTGACCTCAGTCCTACATCTGCTTCCCTTTATTTTGAGGCGATGCCCTCTAGTCTTAGTTTCACCTGCGAGTGGAAACAACCTCCCTGCCTCCACCTTGTCTATTCCCTTCATAATCTTATATGTTTCTATAAGATCTCCCCTCTAGGCCCCAAAGGAAACAAGCCAAGTCTGTCTAAACTTTCCTCACAGCACAATCTGCTTGTTCCAGATTTCAATCTAGTAAAGCTCCTCTGAATCTCCTTCAACTCATTTACATTCTTCCTTCAGTTAGGAGAGCAGAATTGCACAAAGTATTTGAGATGAGATCTCACCTATGCCCTGTATAACTGAAGCATAACATCATTACTTTTATGTTCAATTCCTCTTGTAATAAAGGATTGCATTCCATTGGCTTTCTTAATGACTTTCTGTACCTGCATAGTGGCTATTTTGTGACTGATGCACTAACAGCTTCCACGGACCAGAAACTGAACAGGATGAGACTTATAAAACACGGCGACTTATAAAACACGGCGACTACAAGAGAAGGTCAGAAGCGAGGAATCCTCCAGTGGGTAACTCATTTCCTGACTCCCCAAAGCATATCCATCATCTACAAGGCACAAGTTGAGGGTGTGATGGAATACTCCCCATTTGTCTGGATAGGTGCAGCTCCAACAATACTCACGAATATTGACCCCATACAGACAAAACCAGTCCCTTTGACTGGCATGAAATCTCAATTACATCCACTCCCTCCACCACCGATGCTCAGTAGCACCAATGTGTACCATATACAAGATGCACTGCAGAAATTCACCAATTCTTTTCAACAATTCCTTCCAAACCCACAACCACTCCCATCTAGAAGGACAAGGAAAGCAGATACATGATCTGCAAGGTTCACTTCAAGCCACTCACCACCCTTTTTTGGAAATATAAAATATATATAAATATGTAGGGGGTCGTACATTTAAGACAAAGATGAGGAGGGATTTCTTCTCTCAGAGGGCAGTGAATCTGTGGAAGTCTTTAAAACAAAGAACTGTCTAGGTTGTTAAATATGTTCAAAGGTGAGAGAAACAGATTTTTATCCAAGAAGGGAATTGAGGGGTATGGGGGAGGGAAGGTAAGAAAGTGGATTTGAAGGTTATCAGATTAGCCATGACCTCATTGAATGGTAGAGCAATCTTAATGGATTGATTGGCCTACTTCTGCTCCTACATTTTATAATCTTATATCATTGTTCCATCCGTGTCATTGGGTCAAACACCCTCACTAACAGCACTGTGGATGTCCCTTCACCAAATGCACTGCGACCATTCAAGAAAGCAATTCACAGCATTTTCTGAAGGACAACTGGGGATGAGCAATAAATGCTGGCCAAACCAGTGAATGAATATTATATAAAAGCCTGGATCCCTCTGCATCGCAGAATCCTGCAATCATTCTCTATTTGAATAAGATTCTGCCTTTTCATTCTTCCTGCCAAAGTGAACAAATTCACCTTTTTCTCCACAACACAGATGTACTCCTTCTGTCAGATATTTGCCACTTCACCCAACATATCAATATTTGTCTGCAAGCTTCTTATGTCCTCGTCACAACATAGATACATTCAGACCTATCTTTGTGTCATCTGTGAATTAAGGCACCATATCTTCACTTCTCTCACTAAGTCATTGATTTAAATCATAAAAAGCTGAGGCACTAACACAAAGTCATGTAGGACACCACTCATCAAATCCTGCCAATCAGAAAATGGTCCATTTAGGCATAGCCTCCAGTTTCAGCCAGCCAGTTTATCTTCTGTCCATGTCAATATGTGACCCCCACCCCTCTACTATGAGCACCTATTTTGGGCAACAACCTTTTACATGGCATCTTGTCAAAACCTTCTGAAAATCCAAGTACAATATGTTTGTAGGCTCCCCTATGCCCACAGCACATGTTACAATTATTGATTAAACATGATTTCTCTTTCACATCTGAATTGCCATAGCTTATAAGGCTATTGGTCAAGTGCTGGAAAATGGGTTTCGAATACACAGAGGCTGGGTGACTAGCATGGATGTGATGGGCCAAATGGCTTTTTTCAAGGCTGCCAAACCTCTACGACTCTATGACAGTGAGGGATTAAGGGACCATAGGTGAACAATCTTGAGTGAACCAAAGATTGACAGGAGGAGGTGAAACATGAATGCTCTTTGTGGAGGAAAAAGTTTCAGCTACAGGCTAGGTACGTCCATCAAGTCAGGATTGTTTAGTAAATATTTTTACTAGGACGAGGACATTTAGTAATGTTGTCCAATTGCAGATCTGATGCTAGACATGTAGGTCATATGCCCCAAAGACTTGTGGGCCATATTAAACAATATGTCCCTCTGGGTGCAATAACGAGGTACTGACCACATCCAATCAACCCATGTTTGCACTACAATGCCCAAACTTAGACATGTTTCCACAAAAGGAACAAGAATATTTTTATGCTGCGAGTGATAATCACTCGAAACTCATTGTACAGCAAGAGAGATTTACCAGGATGTTGCGGGGAATGGAGAGTTTGAGTTATAGGGAGAGGCTGGATAGACTGGGACCTTTTTCACTGACGTGTAGGAGGTTAAGGGGTGACCTGAACGAGGTTTAGAATATCATGGGGGGTATTGATGAGGTGAATAGCAGGTGTTTTCTCCTTTATGGTGTGGGATTTCAAGACTAGGGGCCATATTTTTAAGATGAGAGGAGAAAGATTTAAAAAAGACAGGAGGGGCAATTTTTTTTACGCAGAAAGTGGTTTGTATGTGGAATGAACTTCCAGAGGAAGTGATGGATATGGGTACAGTTACAATGTTTAAAAGATATTTAGATAAGTTTATGAATAAGACATGTTGGAGAGATATGGGCCAAACGCAGGCAGGTGGGACTAGTTTAGTTTGGGATTATGGTCAGCGTGGACTGGTTGGACCAAAAGATCTGTTTCCATGCTGTATGACTCTATGACTCTATTAAACACAGGAAACCAACCAGTTTCAACACATATCTCCACTTACTCAAAGTCACCAATTCAACATGACATTATAAACCAATCACACTGGGTAAAGTTGACTTGTACATTGAGAATGGTGGCTTTATTTCATCATTGATGAGAATGGATAAGAATGTATTGATTATCAATCAAGAGAAAAGCACGAAGGGCAGGAAAGGAGGTAGCACATGTTTCAAGATGACTAGATAGAAATGTGCAATATTATGCCCCTGTTGCCCCTGTCTTTAGTCTGCGACAACATATATTTACATAGCTGCTTAAACATGATGAAACAAACGGGAGGCAATGGCTTAGCAGTATTATCCCTGGACTGTTAATCCAGAGACCCAGATAACATGCTGGAGGCCTGGGTTCGAATCCCACCACAGCAGATGGTGGAATTTGAGTTCAATAAATATCTGGAATTCAGAATCTAGTGATGACCGTGAATCGACTGTCAGGGAAAATCCCATCTGGTTCACTAATATCCTTTAGGGAAGGAAACTGCCATCCTCACCTGGTCTGGCCTACATTTGACTTCAGACCCACAATAATTTGGTTGACTCTGGGGCAATTAGGGATGAACAATAAATTCTGCCCAGCCAGCAATACCCTCATCCCATGAATAAATAAAAGGGAAAAAAACAGCCCCAGGTGCCTAATTCCAAAACCTGAGCCCTACATCCACTCTATGAAAAAAAACTTATGTATCTTAAACCCAAAACCAGACTAAGTTTATACTGCAGTTGCACAGATGTTTTATTTGTGTATAACTATAGAATGCTTAAAGGTGAGTCTTCATTCATATTATGATTGAGAAGAAAGGTCTTTCTTTGAGGTCAGTGGCCAAGTGGTAGTTGGCTGGCATAAGCAACATTGCACTGCACTTCTGGGAAAGCATCAGTAAAACCACTAAAACCAGCCTTGTAAGTGCATTTGAACATGATTATAAATGTTCATGTGGCTTTGGGACCATGAGACTTGGTCCAAACATTCTTCAGAAGGGAATTTTTAGTGGTAAAAGAAGGAAATGCATCAAAGAAGGATAAAAATCTAAGTATTTTAAGGAGCTGTAGATAAGATAATACCAGCAAGTTATTTGATTATTGCTTATTCAGAAGATAGATGTTGTGTCATTGGGCTTATTGTAAATTGGTTTTGTGGCCAGTGATGAAGCAGTTATATTCATGCCACATTTACAAACTTAAAGTTAGATTATTCATGCTTCCTGTTTGACAATCATCTTAATCGTTTCAAAATGTTGTCTCCTTATCACAAGGCTTCAATAAGACCATAAGACATAGGAGTGGAAGTAAGGCCATTCGGCCTATCGAGTCCACTCCACCATTTAATCATGGCTGATGGGCATTTCAACTCCACTTACCCGCACTCTCCCCGTAGCCCTTGATTCCTTGCGAGATCAAAAATTTATCAATCTCTGCCATGAAGACATTTAACGTCCCAGCCTCCAATGCGCTCCGTGGCAATGAATCCCACAGGCCCACCACTCTCTGGCTGAAGAAATGTCTCCTCATTTCCATTCTAAATTGACCCCCTCTAATTCTAAGGCTGTCCCGACGGGTCCTAGTCTCCCCGCCTAATGGAAACAACTTCCCAGCGTCCACCCTTTCTAAGCCATGCATTATCTTGTAAGTTTCTATTAGATCTCCCCTCAACCTTCTAAACTCTAATGAATACAGTCCCAGGATCCTCAGCCGTTCATCGTATGTTAGGCCTACCGTTCCAGGGATCATCCGTGTGAATCAGGCATCAATGGCTCCAGAGTTAACACTACTTCAAAATGAGAAACCAGCTCATAAACTGTCCTCTGCCATTAGTCCAGCATCTGCAGGACCTTTTATCTCTGCCATTAGTCCATGACTTTTATGACACGCTTCCTTTCTGCTAGTCCAATTCACTTATCGATCTGCATTGGCTGATCCATCAACTGTATTTTAAACGTTTCATCCTTGTACCCAAATTCATTCATGCCCATCCTGTACCATCTCTGTAACCTCGTCCAGCTTTACAATCTTTGGCGATCTCTATGTTTCACTAATTCAGGTCTCGCATAAACCTGCTTGCATGTTCCCCCACTGATGGCTGTCTCACCTCTAAGTCCTGGAATTCCATCTCTTAACATTCCTCTCATCCCGAAAAATGCTCCTTAAAGCCTGTCTCTTTGACCAAGCTTTAATTCATCTGTTCTAGTGGTTCCTGTGCAACACCGGCCCCTTGGCTCAGTGCCAATATGCTTCTATGGGAAGCGTCTTCGGGCATTTTACCAAATTAAGAGGCAAAAAGCTATTTAAATTCAAACTATTATTGTCATTAACAACAACAAAAACAGAAGTTGCTGGAAAAGCTCAGCAGGTCTGGTAGCAACTGTGAAGAAAAAAAAATCAGAGTTAACGTTTTGGGTCTGGTGACCCTTCCTCTGGACCATCAGTTCTGAGGAAGGATCACTGGATCCGAAACGTTAACTCTGATTTTTTCTTCACAGATGCTGCCAGACCTGCGGAGCTTTTCCAGCAAAATCTGTTTTTGTTCCTGATTTACAATATCCGCTGTAAGGCTTCTACTATTGTTATGACTGTTTTGATGCATGCGTAATTTGTTCAGAATGACCAGCTAGCGTGGAAATGATGGTGAGTACAGCATCATAAAAAGGTGTTAAACTTTCTTCCACTAATATTGTCAAGCACTGATTTGGGCCACTTTGCCTAGGACACAGATTTGTGAAAGAATTGAGAGCTTCTTTTGAATGTTTGACAAATACATTAATGTGCAAAGCTCATGGAAATCCCTGTTTTTCACTAGTCTTCAAAAACCAATTTGCACCACTAACACTTTTCTCTTTCACGAGTCTATCTGTCTTCTGTGCGCTGGTTGTTAGTCTTTCCATGCAGTACATGTGGCTAATATACTCCTAGGTCACTGATGTCATTCACTGAGGAGACTGAACAGTGGCCTTGTGGCAGTTCTTCCTCTGATTCCCTCTCAATTCCTCCCATCAGTAACTGAGGCTGACTGATACTGCTGCCTCTGCCACTGTAGCCCTGTTTCCCGCGGTTTCTATCGCGCCTTTAGAACTTTTTAAAATCGCAAGCAGTCAAAAACCAGAGGGCATAGGTTTAAGGTGAAAGGAGAAAGATTTAAAGGGACCTAAGGGACAATGTTTTCACGCAGAGGGTGGTGCATGTATAAAATGAGCTGCCAGAGGAAGTGGTGGAGGCTGCTACAACATTTAAAAGGCTTCCGGATGTGTATATGAATAAGAAAGGGCATAGAGGGATATGGGCCAAATGCTGGCAAATGGGACTAGATTAATTTAGGATATCTGGTCGGGATGGATGTGTTGGACTGAAGGGTCTGTCTCCAAGCTGTACAGCTCTATAACTCTAAATCTTCTTATTACTGCCTTTGGAAAAGCAAACCCAATTCTGACACCAGCCCCTTTAGCCAACAGCTGGGCATCAAGTCGACGTTTCTGACAGCTATTTAAAACCAATATTCTCTGCCATTGTACAATCCACTCTTTTGCCTTGCTAAGTAGTTTCCAAGACTTGGGAATATGCTGTAGTTTTGCTGGCTTCTTTGCTTTTTCATTTTGAACACATCCGAGGAATGACCTCCTGTTTTATACCTATCGTTGGTTTCAGCAGCCTAGAAATTTGAATGGGCCCACAAACCTGTGAAAGAAGAAATAAGAGCCGGATCAGCCCGTTGGACCTGCCCCACCTTTCAATATGATCATGGCTCATCCTTGGGTTTCAGCTCCACCTTCCTAGGTGCTCCCAACATCCCATGATTTCCTGAGAGATCAAATCTCTGTCTTTCTTCGCCTTGAATATTCCAACAATCCTCTGGGGCAGAAATTTCCAAAGAATCACAAGCCTCTCAGTGAAGAAATCTTTCCTCGTCTCAGTCCTAAACGATTGTCCCTTTATCCCAAAACTGTGCCACTATCCCTACAATGTTTTAGCTTGTGGAAACAATTCTCAATGTCTCCTCTGTCAAGCCCCTTCAAGGTCTTATTTCAGAACAGACATGGGTCACTGGACCTGAAATGTTAACTCTGACTTCTCTCCACAGATGCTGCCAGACCTGCTAAGTTTTTCTAGCAATTTCTGATTTTGGATTCATAACAGGTAGGTCATGCCTGGCAAGTCTCACTGAATTTTTTTGAAGAGGTGACTAAGGTAGTGGACGGGAGAATGTCTGTGAATGTTGTTTATTTGGACTTCCAGAAGGCATTTGATAAGGTCCCGCAAAGAAGACAGTTGACTAAGGTAGAAGGCCATGGAGTTCAATGGAAGCAAGTGTGAGGTTATCCATTTAGGACTGGAAAAGGATAGATCAGGATCATTTCTGGATGGTATGAAGCTAAATATGGTGGACTTAGGGGTTCAGAATGTGGTTCTTTAAAATGTCACAAACAGGTACAGAAAATAATCAAGAAAACTATTAGAATGTTGGCCTTTCTGGAGTTCAAGGATGCAAAAGTTATGCTGCATTTATACAAAAACCTAATTAGACCCCACTTGGAATACTGTAAGCAGATTTAGGCACCACACCTTAGGAAGGATGTTTTGGCCCTGGAAGGAATACAATGCAGGTTTACAAGAATCATACCTGGGCTTCAGGGTTACATTATGAGGAGAGGTTATACAAATTAGGGGTTCTGTTTTGTCCAGAATTTAGAAGGTTAAGGTGTGATATGATCGATGTCTTCAAGATATTAACAAGAAAAGACAGAAAAATGATAAAGTATTTCCACTGGTTGGGGATGATAGGACGAGGAGCATTGTCTGAGACTTATGGCCAAACCTTTCAGGAGAGATGTTAGGAAGCACTTCTACATACAAAAGGGTGCTAGATGTTTGGAACTCTCTTCCACAAATGGCAGTAGATACTGGTTCAATTGTTAATTTTAAATCTGAGATGGAAATATTTTTATTAAGCAAAGTTATTAAGGATACAGATCAAAGGAAGACATGTGGACTTAGGCCACAGATCAGCTATGATCTTATTGAATGGTTGAACAGACTCGAGGGGCTGAATGGCCTTCTCCTGTTTCTATGTTCCCATGATAACTCTTTTGTAAAACCATGTGGATTTTATGATGCAGAGGTGCTAGTGTTGAACTGGGGTGGACAAGTCAAAAATCACACGACACCAGGTTATGGTCCAACAGGTTTATTTTAAAACACAAGCTTTCGTAGCCTCACTCCTTCTTCAAGTGTTAGTGAGAGAGTTAGTATCAGATACTGAATTTATTAGTAAAAGGTCATTTGTAAATTTGTGTTTTGGTTTGGAATCAGACTTCCTACTTTAGAAATAAAACGAGTCTGACTCCAAACCAAAACACAAACAGACTCTAAATAAAGCCTCACACTTAACATGCGTTGTCTGACCTAAAAAGTCACCTCATTTTTACACTGATAAAACCTTTAGTTCTCTCAGGACCATGACTTGAAAGGAATTCAGGGATTTACATAAACATATTAATCAATCAAAACCTTCTAACTGATTAAAGATTTAACAGCATCTTAGGTTTGTTTAGTACATCCTAATCAGTGGTGCGAACCTTTGATTTTTTACTTATAAATTCTGTGTCTGATATTAACAGCTGAAGAAGGAGTGAGGCTGCGAAAGCTTGTGTTTTCAAATAAACCTGTTGGGCTATAACCTGGTGTCGTGTGATGTCTGACCATGTGGATTTTGTCTGATCATACCATGGTTTTCAAAATGCTCTCAACTTACATCAAAACTTGGTGTTAAGCATGGAAACCGTTCCATCAAACACAGACAAAATAGTCAAATCCATGAAGATGATAGTGGCACCCACCTCTTTTGATGGCATCTGTGGCAGCCAACACTGAGATACACAATATCAGCCTGGAAAGCTTTCACCAGCCAATACAATGCCATTCCCCACTGCCCCCACTCTGACACAGAGGCATTCTGCTTCCCTGGATCAGTGCGATTGGCAAGTTAGCTTAAAGCCACGGAGGACAGGAAAGGATGATTGGTCTCACTGCATAAGTGGCACCGTACCACTTTGCCACGGTCTGTGATCTGTTTATCAGACTGCAATCATTTCAAATACAGTAAAGCTTTCTATTATTCAGGTAACTGATAGGGCTCACTAGAAGTCCATTAAGTTAAAAAAAGTGGAACACTTCAGAGCTAGACTTTGAAAAGCAGTTCTATGCTTATCCCTGTAGGCATTCAAAGGCTAATCTATCTGTCATGACAGTGGGTTATCTGGGGAACTAAAATTCTGTCTATTACTTACAGTAACATTCCTCATCCATGATAACATCTGAATCCGATCGGACCAAAATATTCAACACAGGCAACAAGAAATCTCCCTTCAAGCTGGAACAGTGTTGCATAACTTTTTACAAGCATGGTACTTAGAAACTGCGTGAACTTCAGCATTAGGCTATTTAACCCTGCCAGTGACATATACATGCAGTTACTTACTCAGCTGTCAAAGGCTATAAACACGGAGATCACCTCAGGCATGGACTCTGTCTTTGTCCTAGCCAGCATAATGTTACATAGAATCTTCAGTTAAAAACAGGCTATTTGGCTCGGCTGGGCAATGCTCCACACATGGCCCCTCACGGCCTTTCTCCCATTCAACGTGTTCTTTTATTCCTTGCTCCCTCGTGTCCCTATCCAGCTTCCTTTTAAATGCATCATTTTCTGCGTACCTGGAGAGTGAAGAATGTAGTCTAGAGGCAGTAACATTAAGCCACAGTGTGAAATACAAGAATACACCAATTGCAGGTCAGTCCTCTCTCACATTTGCTGCTGAGAGGTTCGCTATGAGCCAGCAGCAGTAAACCCGAGAAAGAAACAGTCTGCGATAGGAGGTGCATCAGTCAGGGTAAGGCCTTTTATCAGGGTCTGCTGAAGCCAAGTTTCTGACAAGGTTGGAGGGTCTCCAAAACAGGTGCTGACAAGGCTGGACAGAAGACCATATGCAGGAATCCTTTTGCCAGAGATACCAGGGCTGAAAGACTGTCAGTCAGGAATTGGGTCTGGTTACAAGTGGTCAAGGAGGGGAAAAGGATAGGGGAGAGCAGATTGGGACACTGTAAGGTGGGCAGGAAGAGGAGGAGGCTGCAATGGGAATGGGACAGAGAGGAGGTGGAAGGGGAGCAGAAGAGAAGAGGATACTGTGAGGGCATAGGGGAAACATGGAGGCTGCAAAGGGATAGATGAGACGGGAACACTGTAAGAAGGAGGGGGAGAAACAAAGGCTGCAAAGGAGAGTGATCCAGCTGTGCATTAGCCAGAAAAATGTGAAATTACTGAGATAATTAATTCCTTGCAAATGAAAGAGGAATCTCTAGCTTAAGGCTGTATATTTTCAGGGGGGTTTTATTTGGGTGAAAATGGTAGTAGTTGATGTTTAAATTGAAATGAACACTGTGCCAATTGTTAAATTTAAGTTGAGATTGAGACATGAGATGTACTTAAGAAGGATATTAACTGCTTTGGGTTAAAATCTTCTAGCTTTATGTACATGCTTTAGAAACATATTAGCTGTGATTTCATCAGTCTCTGGAAGGTGTAATTAAGGTAATGCCTTTTAATGTGTGGAAATGTGTCTTAGTTATTTTGAAAATAAAAATTTGCTGACTTATGCCTGTTGACCTGTGCCAACTTAAATATTGTGGCATCTAGGGAGCTAATGTTTTCTTTGTGTGTCTTGGCTTTAAGTCAAATGGTGGATTTAAGATAAATTGAGGATATTGATGAATTTTTCTAATTTCATTTCTGTGTTGTCTACCAAATGTACAAGTATAGAAGGCATCATTACCATGTGGCTACTGCGTGATTGTAGTGAGGTCAGCCAGTTGGCCAGAATATGAGTTTCCTGATTGGGGCTGTTATTATGGTCTAATCAGGGATCCCTGGCTGACCAATAAAAAAAAAAGGAGTGTCAAAGATACTGACGCTTTGTTAGCTGACTGCAAAGAGGCAGTACTGACTGATTGATTGAGATTTTTTGAGGAAGTTACCAAAAAGATTGATGATGACAAAGCAGTAGAATTTGTTTATTTGGATTTAGTAAAATCTTCAACAAAGTTTTGCATGGTAGACTAATTAGTAAAGTTAGGTCACATGGGATTCAGGGTGAGCTTGTCAATTGGATACAAAATTGGTTTAATGGCAGGAGACAGGGAGTAATGGTGGAGGGCTGCTTTTCGGACTGGAGGCCTTTGACCAAAGGTGTTCCACAGGGATCGGTTCTGGGTCCTCTTTTGTTTGTCATTTATATAAATAATTTGGATGAGAATATAGAAGGCATGGTTAGTATGGTTGTGGATGACGCCAAAATTAGTGGCATTGTAGACAGTGAGGAAGGTTTTCTACGATTACAAAGGGATCTTGATCAAATGGATCAATGGGCTGAAAAATGGCAGATGGAGTTCGATCTGGATAAATGCGAGGTATTGTGTTTTAGTACAACAAACAAGGGTAGGGCTTAGACAATTAATGGTAGGGACTTGCGTCGCGTTGTAGAACAGCGGGACCTAGGGGTGCAGGCGCATAATTCTTTGAAGTTTGCATCACATATAGACAGGGTGATTAAAAAGGCATTTGGCATGCTTGCCTTCGTTGAGTATATCTTTTGAGTATAGAAGTTGGGACATAATGTTGAGATTATACAGGACATTGCTGAGGCCTCTTCTGGAATAGTGTATCCAGTTCTGGTCGTCCAGTTATAGGAAGGATATTATTAAGCTGGACAGAGCTCAGAAGAGATTTACCAGGATGTTGCCAGGTATGGAAGGTTTGAGTTATAAGGAAAGGCTGGATAAACTGGGACTTTTTTCACTGGAGCATAGGAGGTTGAGAGGTGACCTGACAGAAGTTTATAAAATAATGAGAGGTATAGATAGATTCGATGGTAGTTGTCTTTTCCCTAAGATGGGAAATTTCAAGACTAGGGGACATATTTTTAAAGCTAGAGGAGAAATTTTTAAAAAAAAAGGCAATTCTTTTTACACAGAGGGTCATTTGCCTGTGGAATGAACTTCCTGATGAAGTGTTGGATGTGGGTACAACTACAACATTTAAAAAGACATTTGGATGGATAGATGAATTGGAAAGGTTTGGAGGATATGGGCCAGGAGCAGGCAGGTGGGACTAGTTTAGTTTGGGATTATGTTTGGCATGGACTGGTTGGACCTAAGGGTCTGTTTCCGTGCTGTATGATTCTATGACTCTACTACAGTCACGTGTAAATAAAGGGTGACTTGGTGATGGGGCATCAGCCCCTGTAGAGTTACTTCAGCTACATTACCTAATACATGAGTTAGTGAGAATGAAAAAGGAGCCACTGAAAATCAAAAAGTAGTGCTTGAAAAAAAATCTGAAGAAGAGCCCCACTGAATTTTTTTGTGTTCTGAAATCTATCCATGCTTGGTAATCAATAAAAAGTGGCCCACCAGAAAGAGAGGAAGAGGGAAGGATGCACAATGGATGAGTGTAGCAGAAGTTGGGATGGACTAGAAAGAAATGGGTAGAAATTGGGAATGGAAAGAATGCATGAGTCACAGAATGGGACAGTTACAGAGTGAAAATATGTGATAACATGTCAGCCTTGACCATGTGTTTTTTTTATTGATCTTTATCATACAGTTCTTAACTGTTCTTTGCATATAAACACCGAAGACAAGATTTTCCAAATAGATTATTGCACAATGCATGTTTTCAGTCTGACAAGCAAGCCTGCAGGAACGTGCCAGGGGCAATGATAAGTGTAAACATCTCTAAACGAGCTATTCCATCTTAACTAAGGTTCAGTTGCTGATAAACTGCAACAAAGGTGAGCACACAGCCTACTCATACTGAAGGCTCACAGCTTGAAGATTAAGACAAATAGGGAGACTAAGAAAAGGAAAATGAATATAAGCAAATAACTATTTTTGATACTTCTTATATACGTTTCTCTCCTGAATGCAGCACCTGGTGTTGGGACACATCTCATGCAGATACCAGGCACATGACTTCCACTAGTTCACACCTCAATGCCTTTCATGTGGTATTTCAGACACTGAGTGGGGCTGGATCATTCAATCACTACTGAAAGTGAAGGCAAGAATTACAAGAAAGTCCACTCCTGTCCTCTCCTCATGTTAACACATTCACTTCACAACAGAGGATGCTCATTCTTACAACTGTGGTTGTGATGTTGGAGATCAGTCATCTCAGCTCCAGGGCACTTCTGCAGCAATTCCTTGGGGTAATATCCTAGGCCCAATCATCTTCAGCTGCTCTTTCAAATCATCTTCCTTCCATCATAAGGTCAGAAATGGGGGAATGTTCGCCGCTGATTGCACAATGTTCAGCACCATTTGTGACTCCTCAAAAGCTGAAGAAGTCCATGTTCAAATGCACCAAGATCAGGGCAGTATCCAGGTTTGGGCTGACAAATGGAAAGTAACATTCATGCAACACAATGACCATATCCTATAAGAGATGATCTATCCACAGCCCCTTGACATTCAACCACCACTGAATCCCCCACTATCAACATCCTGAGGATTACCATTGACCAAAAACTACCACACCACATAAACAAAATGGCTACAAGCACAGGTCAGAGGCTAGGAATACTCCATTGAGTAACACATCTCATGACTCCTCAGAGTCTGCCCAATATTTACAAGGCACAAGTCAGGAGAGTGATGGAAACCCCCCACTTGCCTGGATGGGTGCAGCTGCAACAACATTCAAGAAACTTGACACCATTCAGGTCAAAGCAGTCCACCTGACTGGCACCGCATCCCTCTATCACCGACACTCAGTCGCAGCAGTGCGTACTATCTACAAGAAGCACTGCAGAAATTCACCAAAGTTCCTTAGACAGCACCTTCCAAACCCACAACCACTTCCATTTAGAAGGACAAGGGCAGCACATACATGGGAACATCACCACCTGCAAGTTCCCCTCCAAGCCGCTCACCATCCTGACTTGGAAATATATCACCGTTCCTTCATTGTCACTGGGTCAAAATCCTGGAATTCCCTCCATATGTGCATTGTGGGACAGCCTCCAGCAGGTGGGCTGCAGCTGTTCAAGAAGGCAGCTCAACTCCACCTTCTCCAGGACAACTTGGAATGGTCAATAAATGCTGGCCCAGCCAGCAAAGACTATGTCCCATGAGTGATTTTAAAAAATCGCCCTCCTATTCATCTGAATTTGATGATGCTTTTATCTTCAATACTTTTCACTTTCTTGGGCTATTTGGTCCAGTGTTAATACTGAATAGACTCCACCAGGGAAAGCTATATAGAAGAAGTGTCCCAAATTACTTTAATAATCTCGTTATATTCTGAACACAATTAGTTCCGGTTCCTCCACAAGACTATTTAATGCCTGCCAGTCAAACATGGTTAAATTATACAGGTGAGAGGACATCATTAATACTTACCATGTAATACAAAACACCACCAAAGGGCTCTGTGGTGCAGTGGTAGTGTCCCTACCTCTGAGCTAGAGGCCCCATGTTCAAGTCCTACATGTTCCAGAGGTTTGTAATGATATCTCTTTTGATCAGGAATTTACCTACAAAACCCAATGATGCTTGACAGCGAAACAAACAAATTAAACCTAACTGTGTCCTGCTTATTTTATTAAAGTAAATTTCTTTTATTGTAAGCTGGGAATTCAGGATAAGTAGTTAAGAACAGCTGAAAAGAGACAGAAGTGGCAGGATCAGAGCAGAGGAACTCGGATTAGATTTCATTTGGATAGACCCTATCCTTAATCAGAAACAGCAACAGAAGTTGCTGGAAAAGCTCAGCAGGTCTAGCAGCATCAGTGAAGACAAAATCAGAGTTCTCCGATTTCTCTTCACGGATGCTGCCAGACCTGCTAAGCTTTTCCAGCAACTTCCGTTTTTGTTTTTGATTTACAGCATCTGCAGCTCTTTTGGTCCCTATCCTTAGTCGTCTATCCAAGTACTGAGGATGCCAGAGATTGTGTTAAGCTATGACAGCCCTCTCCCCATCCTACACGTGGTTCAAAAGTGGAGTTGGCAGTGCCAAGGACAGTGCCCACCTTATTCCTTCAAGGAATGCAGTTCGCTGCAGCCGATACAAGGGGCAGAATGACTTTCTTTGGCCAGCTGGTTATTCGATTCTCGAAGAAACCCAGCTTAGTGTTTAATAGTCTCTGAGCTGTACTGGAGCTTCCCTGGCAAGAAATATGTACACCTCACAACCAACCTAATCACAGAGAGTTGATGCACAGTTTGGCAAAGCTACTGTTAATAAAGCACTAAAATGAATTAGGCCCTATGAACATCTCAATGATGGTGGATTTTAGCATATAAGCATCTTCAGGCAGACACGCTGAGTGGTATCTTTCACAGTTCCATCCTGATGTCCCCATCCCACTCCTGGTGTATTGGCAAAATCACTTACCTGGGATGGAATTCTGGGACTTCTTGTAATGGCTGCTCCTCAATTATGTCATTAGACAATGACATTTTGCGTAATCGGGTTGGTAAAGACTGTGGCTGGTTTCCTATGGGACTGTATGTGCCACCAGGTATCATAGACACCTTCCTGTTTTTCTTTCTTGGCAGTGTGCCATGAATGGAAATACTCTGGATTGAGCTGGAAAGCTGACTGGTGAAAGTGTCTCTGATATTGAGCACGTCCATCGAAGCTTGGAGCGAGCTCTTACGACTGGCTTGGATCTTACGAGGTAAGCTTGCATAGTTTCCTGCAGCCATCATCTTCAGCTCTGCATTTAGAAAGACAAGCAGACACCATTAACAAACCAGGCAGCAGTTAATCAATACACAAAAGAAGCTATTAAGACTTCATGCCAATTAGAGCCCATTAGTGACAGCTAACAGCAATGATTAACAGCTCACTCTACAAATGATCTTTGAGTAACTCCAAAAGATCTGACAATTTTTGAAATCTGACTTGGCAAGAAGTTCAGAAGTAAGGTTTGACAGTGATGATTTGGTTCTGTTCTGCCAGTCCGGGTCGTTGGAGTTAGACCTCTTTATGCTCCTGCTCTATCCAATCAATAGAAATATCATTTCTTTTTAAAAAAGAAAGGTCCTCTACACTTTGCTCCTCTTCCAGGGGTAGAGTTTTGACCTTTTGACACTTTCTCCATTGGCCATCACTGACCTGAGCATACCCAGAGCAAGAATTGATGGTGGGTGTTGTCAAGTTGACTAAACTGCCCTGGAGTCTCCAACAATTCAAGGTGCATTTCCCAGACACTGCTGGAAACAATTTGTGTCAAAAATTGTGTGTTTGTGGCATTCTCTCTAATTGACTGCATTGATTTATAAATATAAATTTATATAATTTCAAATGGTATCGCTCAGAATCACTTAAGTATTACAATGCAGAAGGAAGCTATTCGGCCCATTGTGCCTACACTGGCTCTCCAATAAGTTTTATGACTTAATGCCATTCTCCTGCTTTTTACTCCAGACCCTTGCACATTGTTCCGATTCAAATAACCATCCAATGCCCTCTTGAATGCTTCAATTCCTCCACCACATTTCCAGGTAGTTCTCACAATCGCTTCTTTTCCAATGACTTTAAATCTGTGCCCTCTCATTCTTGATGTCTTTCTGAGTGGGAAGTTTCTCACCATCTACTCTATCCAACCCCCTCCTGATATTGAAACTTTTTATCTCCAAGAAGAACAGTCTCAACTTAGAATCATAGAATCCTGACAGTGGGGAAGAAGGCCATTCGGCCCTCTGAAGAGCATCCCATCCAGATGCACTCCATCTCTGTAACCCTGCATTTCCCATAGCTAATCCACCTACCCTGCACATCTCTGGACACTATGGGCAATTGAGCATGGCTAATCCACCTAACTTCTCCAACCTATCCTCATAACTGAGAATTTCCATCCCTGAAACCATTCTTATAAGTCTCTTCTGCACTCTCTTCAATGTGTTCACAATCCTTCCAGTAGTGCGGCACCCAGAGCTGTACACAATACAAGTATCTTAAACAAGTCATCGCCTCCTTGTACTCTATGTTCCTATTAATTACACTGAGGCGCTTGATGAATCACACTCTCCAACAATCCTACCACCTTCAATGAATGTGCAGATATACACTCAGATCGTTCTGCCCCTACACTGTCTCTGGAATTGTGCCCTATATTTTCTATTGTTTCTCCATGTTCCTCCTACCAAAATGTATCACCTCACACTTCTCTGCATTGATCTTCACCTAGCACCTATCCACACCACTCTAAAACTCACACCTTGAAGACAAGAGGCACTTCAGGGCTTCCCAAACATAACATCGACCCCAGCCAAACTGAAACCAGGTTTCCGCCTTAATGACTACTGACCAATAGCTCTGACTTCAATAATCATGAAGTGCTTCGAGAGGCTGGTGATGGCCCACATCACCTCCAGACTCCCAACCTGCCTCAATCCCCTACAGTTTACCTACTGACATAACAGGTCCACTGAGAATGCGATATCCCTAGCCTTATGCTCATCCCTGGAACATCTGGACAACAAAGACATCCATATCAGACTCCTGCTCATTGACTACAGCTTCACCGTCCACGCCATTATCCCCTCCAGACTGATCTCAAACTGTGACACCTCGGTCTCAGTTCTGTCCTCTGCAATTGGATCCTCAGATTTCTGACCTACAGACTGCAAGTGAGGATAGGTGACTGTACCTCCTCCACAATAACACTCAACACCGCATGCTTCCTCAGCCCCCTACTGTACACGCTGTACACACACGACTGTGTTGCTAAATTCCAAACGGACACCTCCTACAAGTTCGCTGACAGCACCACCATAGTGGGACTGATATCTAACAACGATGAGTCAAAATGCAGAAGGGAGATAGAGAGCTTGGTGACATGGTGCAATGAAAACAACCTGTCTCTCAATGTTGGCAAAACTAAAGAACTCATCGTTGACTTCAGAAAGAAAGCAGGAGAACACACCCCCATCTACATCAATGGAACTGAGCTTGAGAGAGTGAACAGCATCAAGTTCCTCGGAGTGACGATAACCGATGACCAGACCTGGACTTGCCACGTAGATGCGACAGTCAAGAAGGCACAACAATGCCTCTTCTTCCTGGTGTTATCAGACTGTTGAATGGACTCTAGCTTCGAGTAATGTAACCTGCAATGTAACCTGTATGCTTCTCAGTCTTTTTGGGATCTGTACATCCTTTGCTTGCTGTGATCTGCCTGTACCACTTTTAAACAAAGCTTTTCACTGTATTTTGGTACACATGACAATAAAATCAAAATCAAATCAAAATCAAAAAGAGTTTTCATATTGGTTCGGAAAGGTGATGTGTCACAGACTGTTGACCAATAATGGGAGATCCTGGAGGTCGGAGATCCTGGGACATATTGGCTGACCAATGGTGACAAATGTAGAGGGGGCAAGAGAACAATGACCCTCCCATTCAGGGAGTTCTCACTGTGACAGACAAGGTCTACACAGCATGGTGCTGCAAATTCCAAGGGAACTGATACATAGTTAACGTGGGTGGCCATCTCTACATTTCATTGAGTTTTCAATCAGAATTCATTTCCTAACAACACTCTCAGTGTTACCCACACCAGCAGCTGTTCAATAAGACGGCAACCTGCTCCTTCTCAAAGGGCAATTAAGGATGGACAACAAAGACTGGACTTACCAGTGACACCCACACCCCATGGATCAAGAAATAACGGGTAACAGTACAGTAGTCACTGCTTCCAGCTGACTGTCACCCTCCATCATCATTTAATCTCCACCCGCCAGCAGCAAATATTTATGCAAGAGCTTTGAGAATATGGACACTGTGTTGATATTCCTGGTAACTGTGCTAAATGATTATTTTTCATCTTTGAGTCCAGACAATTTCTACCAGTGGGCTAACCAACTGTGAAAGCAGCACAGTTAAACCTGGCTCGACATATCTCCCAGCTTTCAACATTTACTGTGAGTCTAAGAACTCCATGACTTTAGCTTCATTCTTTCAGTGGTTCTCAGGCTGCTGGGGTCCTGAGCAGGTTGTCATTGATAATGAAACACTTGCCTTAGTGATCAGGAGTGAGGTGCACCAATAACTTTCCTTCTGCCACACAAGTGGTTGTAGAGACAGACGTAGATTATTCAGCCCTTGAGTGTATTTGCCATTCAATTGGGACATCTGTTTCTTAACTCCATTTATCTGTCTTAGCTCCATTTCTTTGCCTGACAAAATAATTATTATTCACCTCAGTTTTGACCCAGAGGCCAACAGCCTTTCTCGGGGAGAGATCATTCAGCACAGTCTCCTATAGGATTGGCAAGTCAAGCACAGGCCAGGAGTGAAACCTTCTTGGATTGCAAGGCTCAGTAGTCCTTCAGCCAATGGGTACACAAACCCATGGTAATCATAAAGTCATAGTCATACAGCATGGGAACAGAGCCTTCAGTCCAATTAGTCCACACCGACCATATTCCCAAGTAAAAGTGGTCCCACTTGCCTGCATTTGGCCCATATTCCTCCAGACTTTCCTATTCATGTACTTATCCAAATGTTTTTTAAATGTTTTAACTGTACCAGCATCTACCACTTCCTCTGGTCGTTCATTCCACATATGAACCACTCTCTGCGTAAAAAAGTTGCCCTTCATGTGTTTTTTAAAACTTTCTCCTCTCACCTTAAAAACTATGCTTCCTCGTTTTGAATTCCCCCAACCTAGGAGAAAGACCCTTACTATTCGCCTTATCCATGCCCTTCATGATTTTATAAACCTCTATAAAGGTCACCCGTCAACCTCGTATGCTCCAGTGAAACAAGTCCCAGCCTATCCAGCCTATCTTTATAGCTCAAACCCGCCATTCATGGCAACATCCCGGTAAATCTTTCCTGAACCCTCTCTAATTTGATTGGAGTTCCAGTTCCGAGGAAGGGTCACCGGACCTGGAACGTTAACTCTGTTTGTTCCTTCACAGATGCTGCCAGATCTGCTGAGCTTTTCCAGCAACTTCTGTTCTTGTTCCCGATTTACAGCATCCACAGTTCTTGCGGTTCCAGTTTAATAATATCTGTCCTATGGCAGGAGGAACAGAACAGGACACAGTACTCCAGAAGAGGCCTCACCAATGTCCTGTATAACCTCAAAATTTCTTCCCAACTCTCATACTCAAAGGTGTAAGGATTGAAGGCACGAGTGTTAAACGCCTTCTTGACCACTTTGTGTACATGTGATGCATATTTCAAAGAATTATGTACCTGAACCCCTAGGTCTCTCTGTTACTTTAGCAAATCTGAATTTACTCCTTCATTAACTGTGTTGGTAGCCTTGCGTGTATTGGTTGGAATCTTGCTACATTGCAACCTCCCCAGAAGTGACACCATTACATCCTGCTTCATTCCAGAGGCAGTACGTTAAGATCTGTGATTCTGATTCTTAGATAATGGAAAAGTCGTAAAGGCACGGATCAGTCTCCCAGACTCTGCCCTCAACCACAGCCATCATAAAAGCAGCTTCCATCTTTCTGAGAAATTAAAAGACAAATCGAATTATTTTGGAGCCACTTCACATAGAAAACACTGCATTTCTGGAATCTGTCTTTTGGATACATTAACTAACCACCTGCATCTTACCTAGGCTTACAGCAAACTTTAAAACAATCAACCAGAGACCACGAGGTTATATTTAGAGAAACAGCTTACAGGATTCAATCACACCACATTCGCATCTCGCTCGTCACTGTAATCAGCATCGAGAGGAGATTCACACTTGATTTTCTTTTGCTGCTATTTAAAGTTCTGGTGCAGATTTTTATCATTGTAGATGGGAAATAGACCAAACCTTCTCCACAGCTATAAAGCAAATCACAGATAAGCTTAGTCAAAAGTGGGAGACAAATTGCCACCATTTTATAAGTTCAAGACAAACTTCAGACTCTGGAGCACTTCAGCCCACACAAAGAACTGTTACAAAAAGGCAATTCATTCTGTGCAGAACAATGTTGAGTGGAACAAAGTTTTCTATAGTGTCACACTGCAACCTACACTGCTGCTGCATTTTCAAAATTAACTGGAGAAGATTGTCTCCCAAAAGTCTGAGCCTCTCACTAAATATTTTTATTTCTAAAATCAACCACTTCCAGAAGGTTTCTGCAGGTTACACAATGTTACAACAATATTTTAGTAACCACCTAGTCTCTTTGCAACAACCCATAAGACATCAGGTCTGCTTCCCCAGCGTCTAAAAGAAAACGCAAAGTGAAAAGCTTGAAGAGAATTAATCTTCATCATTGAGTCTGGAAAGCACAGACAACTCAGTCGAATACAGTCCAGGGATCCGCTCAACTATGTACTTGAGAGATTCCCAGCACTACTGGCCAGAGGAGTGTCTAACTGACACACCAGGCACACAGCAGTGTCTCACAAAAAGGTTAAGCAGTTTGCACTGACAGAAAATTAAATCCTGGCTCTTTGAATGTTAGACAATCATTTAGCCAGCCACATTCACAAGGCCATGGATGCAGGACATTAACCTGAACTATGACCTTCACCAGGATAAAGGATGTGGGGGACAATTATCACCAGAGGGTGCCTCACGTTAAGTCACTGACAATCACTTTTTATCTTTTACTGAATGTTAATGTGGGAACAAAAATACAGGACAAGATTTTACAATGCTTCAGTGCGCTCACAAGTTAAGCTAGCAAATAATAGTCACTTTGAGGTATGAGCTGAAACAGAGCAACTATGAAGAACTATGTAGAAAGCAGCAGTCAAAATGAAAATATTTGTGTCTCAAAGTAGCAACCTTTAAGCCATCATCTCTCAACAGCCCACAGCTCCTGCACAATGTGTTTTAAATTAACTATCTAAAGAGAAAACAGATGGGTCCTTCTTTGGCAAAGACATTGTGGGACATAAGGTTAACAGGAGCTTTCAACAGCAGCTAACTTGAGAACCAATACCGACCTACCTCGAATAAATGGTGAGAGCTTTTCTTTTCAATGGAATTCCGTACACTGATTCCAGTGTCTTTCACACAACCAATGCTGTGTCTGCACAGCAAGATGAGCCTGGGGCTCTCTGCCAGATTACACATCAAAGCACTGAAGAATTATTTATGAAGTTCTGTTTCCTTTTTTTCTAAAGCTCCTTCGCCAACCCTCCATCTCTCCACAATCACAGATCCAACATTGCTGCTGCTGCCGGTGCGGAGCACAAACTTCTAAGAGGCAGGGCTCTGACGTCTGAGTTACTGCTTCCCAGCCACACCCCAGTGTGGGCACTGAGGAACCCAGTCAGAGCTGCGCGTCTGACCAGCAATCACTATAAATCCATTAGCTTGTCACTGAACTTACTCAAACCTTACCGCACCATTCCACAAGCAATTAGGGCCCTGCCTGTTTTGATAAAAGCAATAAAGACTGGCCTCATGGCACCTACAGGAAGAAGACTCCAGAAGTACCATCCACCCCCACCTTCACTCTACCCACACCCTTTTAAAAAGGCACCATAAATGTAATTCAGATATAAAACCTAATTAACTGAAAAAGACCTATGAGGGGAGGGGGGGGTGAGGAACGGAGCTGATGGCACAAACTGCATTGCTTTACAGAGCGCTGGCAGGCTTTCAATAGGCTGAATGGCCTCCTGTGTCCTTTCGATTCTATTACACAATATCAATTATTTGTTTCTGGATCTGCATTGCGAAAAGAACGTCACTCCCCACTGCTTCTTGCATTTTGTCCTTGAAGGACAAGGCTTGCTGAAATCACTCCCCCTTGCTGCTTTTACAACTTTTTAATGAATAAGAACATTTTTAGAACAGTAAGAAACACACAGCTGACAACACAAACCAATGATATAGTACTGCCCAGGATTATTGAATGTTGAAGCGCAGTTCAAGGCTAATCAGCCCATCAGTTCTGCACTAGCACTCCAACTCTCTTTAACGGAGGTTCCTGCTTCCTGAGGGCTTACTGTTGTGAGGGGCATTGCCAAGTGAAATAGCCAGGAAAATCCTATGCTCAGTTGCCAATCTGGGACAAGTTCAACAACCCGAGTTAAAGCAGCAGCTTGGTTACTACTTCCTTCTGGGCCCTTGGATCACATGACTAGGGCAATTGGCCAGAGTTCATGCTCCTCCCAGCTGCTCAGTAACTGTGAGTGATAAGTAGAGCTCAGGGGTGCACCTCGCATGGTAAAGTGGTAGTGTCCCTATACTTGGACTGGAGGCCCAGGGTTAAGTTCCACCTGTTCCAGGGGTAGGTAACCACATCTCTGAACAGGTTGATTAGAAAGATAGGTTAAAAACTAGAGATCAGCCAAGACGAAATTGGACTTAATTTTGATGGTTCCTGTTGCAACAATGGTCCCCTGACACCTGGGCCCTGAAATTATGTTTCTGTCCACAGTCACAGATTCAAAGTTATTGCTATGGTACTGGTAGTCTTATCAGCATTCAACACACAATGAGTATGAGTATGCTCATGGCTCAGTATGTCACCAATTCTGCCAATACCATCCAGTCAGGCCATCAAACTGGTTCATGGACAGGAGGGCATGCCAGGAGCAGCACCAGGTCTAGGTAAAAGTGAGAGATGGTAAGAACTGCCGATGCTGGAGTCTGAGATAACAAGGTGTAGAGCTGGATGAACACAGCAGGCCAGGCAGCATCAGAGGAGCAGGAAAGCTGACGTTTCGGGTCAGGACCCTTCTTCAGAAATGGGGGAGGGGGTAGGTGGCTCTGAACTAAATAGAGAAAGGAGGGGTGGGGCTGGGGAAGGTAGGTGAGATGGCGATAGGTGAGTGCAGGTAGGGAGTGGTGCGGATTGGTCCGTGAGGTGGGATGAGCTGATAGGTGGGAGAGAACGAATAGGTCGAGGAGGCAGGGATGAGAGGGAAATTTTGAAGCGAGTAGTGTCCACATTGAGACCATTGGGTTGTAGGCTCCCAAGGCGGAATATGAGGTGCTGCTCCTGCAGTTTCTGGGTGGCATTGTTGTGATACTGGAGGAGGCCCTCCTCTACTTTGGTGAGATTAAGCGGAGGCTCAGAGGCCACTTTGTAGAGCATCTGCACTCAGTTTGCATTAACACAACACCTTCCAGTCGCGAACCACTTCAATTCCCCCTCTCACTCCCTAGGCGACATGTCCATCCTGGAGATCCTCCAGTGTCAAAATGACACCACGCAGAAACTGGAGGAGCAGCACTTCATATTCCGCCTGGGGAGCCTACAGCCCAATGGTCTCAATGTGGACTTTATGAGCTTCAAAATCTCTCCACCCCCGGCCTCAGCCCATGACCAACCATCCCTCTCGTCCCCGCCTCCTTGACCAGTCCGTCTTCTCTCCCACCGATCCGCTCCTCTCACCTTACTGACCAATCCCCACCACTGCCTACCTGCACTCACCCATCACCATTCAACCTATTTGCCCCAGCCCCACCCCTCCTCTCTCTATTTATTTCAGAGCCCCCTACCCCTCCCCCATTTCTGACAAAGGGTCCCGACGCGATAACAAAGTGTGGAGCTGGATGAACACAGCAGGCCAAGCAGCATCATAGGAGCAGGAAAGCTTGACGTTTCGGGCCGAGACCCTTTGTCAGAAATGGGGGAGGGGAAGAGGGCTCTGAAATAAATAGGGAGAGAGGGGGAGGCGGATAGAAGATGGATAGAGGAGAGGATAGGTGGAGAGGAGACAGACAAGTCAAAGAGGTGGGGATGGAGCCAGTAAAAGGTGAGTGTAAGTGGGGAGGTCAGGAGGAGATAGGTCAGTCCAGGGAGGACGGACAGGTCAAGGGGGTGGGATGAGGTTAGTAGATAGGAGATGGTGGTGCAGCTTGAGGTGGGAGGAGGGGATGGGTGAGAGGAAGAACAGTTTAGGGAGACAGGGATGAGCTGGGCTGGTTTTGGGATGCAGTTGGGGGAGGGGAGATTTTGAAGCTTGTGAAATCCACATTGATACCATTGGGCTGCAGGGTTCCCAGGCTGAATATGATTTGCTGTTCCTGCAGCCTTCGGGTGGCATCATCGTGACACTGCAGGAGGCCCAGGATGGACATGTTGTCTGAGGAATGGGAGGGGGACTTGAAATGGTTCGTGACTGGGAGGTGCAATTGTTTGTTGCGAACTGAGCGCAGGTGTTCTGCAAAGCGGTCCCCAAGCCTCCGCTTGATTTCCCCGATGTAGAGGAGGCCACAACGGGTACAGCGGATGCAGTATACCACATTGGCAGATGTGCAGGTGAACATCTGCTTGATGTGGAAAGTCTTCTTGGGGCCTGGGATTGGGGTGAGGGAGGAGGTGTGGGGGCAGGTGTAGCACTTCCTGCGGTTGCAGGGAAAAGTGTCGGGTGTTGTGGGGCTGGAGGGGAGTGTGGAGTGGACAAAGGAGTCACGGAGAGAATGGTCCCTCCAGACAGCAGACAAGGGTGGGGAGGGAAAAATGTCTTTGGTGGTGGGGTCGGATTGCAGATGGCGGAAGTGTTGGAGGATGATGCGTTGGATCCGGAGGTTGGTGGGGTGGTACGTGATGACGAGGGGGATTCTTTTTTGGTTGTTATTGCGGTGACGGGGTGTGAGGAATGAGTTGCGAGAAATGCGGGAGACACGGTTGAGGGCGTTCTCAACCACTGCGGGGGGAAGTTGCGGTCCTTGAGAAATGAGGACATCTGAGATGTACGGGAGTGGAATGCCTCATCCGGGGAGCAGATGCAGAGGAGACAAAGGAATTGGGAATAGGGGATGGCATTTTTGCAGGAAGGTGGGTGGGAGGAGGTCTATTCTAGGTAGCTGTGGGAGTCAGTGGGCTTGAAATGGATATCGGTTTCTAGGTGGTTACCCGAGATGGAGACAGAGAGGTCCAGGAAGGAGAGAGAAGTGTTAGAGATGGTCCAGGTGAACTTAAGGTTGGGGTGAAATGTGTTGGTGAAGTGGATGAACTGTTCGAGCTCCTCGTGGGAGCATGAGGCGACGTCGATACAGTCATCAATGTAACGGAGGAAGAGGTGGGGTTTAGGGCCAGTGCAGATACGGAAAAGGGATTGTTCCACGTAACCTACAAAGAGGCAGGCATAGCTTGGACCCATGCGGGTACCCATGGCCACCCCCTTTGTCTGTAGGAAGTGGGAGGAATTGAAAGAGAAGTTGTTGGGGGTGAGGATGAGTTCGACTAAGCGGATGAGGGTGTCAGTGGAGGGGGATTGGTCAGGTCTGCAGGACAGGAAGAAGTGGAGGGCCTTTAGGTCATCTGCAAGGGGAATACAGGTGTATAGGGACTGGACGTCCATAGTAAAAATGAGGTGTTGGGGACCGGGGAATTGGAAGTTCTGGAGGAGGTGGAGGGCGTGGGTGGTGTCACGGATGTAGGTAGGGAGTTCCTGGACCAAGGGGGTGAAAATGGAGTCGAGGTAGGTGGAGATGAGTTCGGTGGGGCAGGAGCAGACGGAGACAATGGGTCGACCAGGGCATAAGAGATAAAAGGTACTGCAGATGCTGGAGAATCCGAGATAACAAGCATGGGGCTGGATGAACACAGCAGGTCAAGCAGCATCATAGGAGCAGGAAAGCTTGACGTTTCGGGCCTAAACCCTTCATCAGAAATGGGGGAGGGGAAGAGGGTTCTGAAATAAATCGAGAGAGAGGGGGAGGCGGATAGAGGATGGATAGAGGAGAGGATAGGTGGAGAAGAGGCAGACAAGTCGAAGAGGCGGGGATGGAGCCAGTAAAGGTGAGTGTCGGTAGGGGGGTAGGGAGGAGATAGGTCAGTCCAGGGAGGAGGGACAGGTCAAGGGGGCGGGATGATGTTAGTAGATAGGAGATGGGGCTGTGGCTTGAGGTGAGAGGAAAAACAGGTTCGGGAGGTGGAGATGAGCTGGGCTGGTTTTGGGATGCGGTTGGGGGAGGGGAGATTTTGAAGCTTGTGAAATCCACATTGATGCCATTGGGCTGCAGGGTTCCCAGGCTGAATATGATTTGCTGTTCCTGCAGCCTTCGGGTGGCATCACTGTGGCATTGCAGGAGGCCCAGGATGGACACGTCATCTGAGGAATGGGAGGGGGAGTTGAAATGGTTCGCGACTGGGAGGTGCAGTTGTTTGTTGCGAACTGAGCGCAGGTGTTCTGCAAAGCGGTCCCCAAGCCTCCGCTTGGTTTCCCCGATGTAGAGGAGGCCACAACAGGTACAGCGGATGCAGTATACCACATTGGCAGATGTGCAGGTGAACATCTGCTTGATGTGGAAAGTCTTCTTGGGGCCTGGGATTGGGGTGCGGGAGGAGGTGTGGGGGCAGGTGTAGCACTTCCTGCGGTTACAGGGAAAAGTGCCGGGTATGGTGGGGCTGGAGGGGAGTGTGGAGCGGACAAGGGAGTCGCGGAGGGAGTGGTCCCTCCGGAAGGCAGATAAGGGTGGGGAGGGAAAATGTCTTTGGTGGTGGGGTCTGATTGCAGATGGCGGAAGTGTCGGAGGATGATGCGTTGGATCCGGAGGTTGGTGGGGTGGTATGTGAGGACGAGGGGGATTCTTTTTTGGTTATTGTTGCGGGGACGGGGCGTGAGGGATGTGTTCCGGGAAATGCGGGAGACACGGTCGAGGGCATTCTCGACCACTGTGGGGGGGAAGTTGCGGTCCTTGAAGAATGAGGACATTTGAGATGTGCGGGATTGGAATGTCTCATCCTGGGAGCAGATGCGGCGGAGGCGAAGGAATTGGGAATAGGGGATGGCATTTTTGCAGGAAGGTGGGTGGGAGGAGGTGTATTCCAGGTAGCTGTGGGAGTCAGTAGGCTTGAAATGGACATCTGTTTCTAGGTGGTTGCCCGAGATGGAGACAGAGAGGTCCAGGAAGGAGAGAGTACCTGCACTCACCTTTACTGGCTCCATCCCCACCTCTTCGACTTGTCTGCCTCCTCTCCACCTATCCTCTCCTCTATCCATCCTCTATCCGCCTCCCCCTCTCTCCCTATTTATTTCAGAACCCTCTTCCCCTCCCCCATTTCTGATGAAGGGTTTAGGCCCGAAACGTCAAATTTCCCTGCTCCTGTGATGCTGCTTGACCTGCTGTGTTCATCCAGCCCCATGCTTGTTATCTCGGGTCGACCAGGGCATTCAGGTTTGTGGATTTTGGGAAGGAGATAGAAGCGGGCGGTGCAGGGTTGGGGAACGATGAGGTTGGAGGCTATGGGTGGGAGGTCACCTGAGGTGATGAGGTTGTGGATGGTTTGGGAGATGATGGTTTGGTGCTCGGGGGTGGGGTCATGATCCGGGGGTGGTAGGAGGAGGTGTCGGAGAGTTGGCGCCTGGCCTCAGTGATGTGGAGGTCAGTGCACCATGCTACAGCTGCGCCTCCCTTGTCTGCGGGTTTTATGGTGAGGTTGGGATTGGAGCGGAGGGAGCGGAGGGCTGCACGTTCTGCGGGGGAGAGCTTGGAGTGGGTGAGAGGGGCAGAGAGGTTGAGGCAATTGATGTCTCAATGGCAGTTGGAGATGAAGAGGTCGAGGGAGGGTCGGAGGCCTTGGGGTGGTGTCCAGGAGGTGGTGCCCCACCCCCATCTCCTATCTACTAACCTCATCCCGCCCCCTTGACCTGTCCGTCCTCCCTGGACTGACCTAGCTCCTCCCTACCCCCCCACCTACACTCACCTTAACTGGCTCCACCCCACCTCTTTGACTTGTCTGTCTCCTCTCCACCTATCCTCTCCTCCATCCATCTTCTATCCGCCTCCCCCTCTCTCCCTATTTATTTCAGAACCCTCTTCGCCACCCCGCCCCATTTCTGATGAAGGGTCTAGACCCGAAACGTCAAGCTTTCCTGCTCCTATGATGCTGCTTGGCCTGCTGTGTTCATCCAGCTCCACACCTTGTTATCTCGGATTCTCCAGCATCTGCAGTACCTATTATCTCCCGACGCGATAAGTCTGCTTTCCTGCTCCTCTGATGCTGCCTGGCCCGCTGTGTTCCTCCAGCTCCACATTCTGTTATCTAGGTAAAAGTGATGTGCAATCCCGTTGAAGCTACCACACAGGATTGCATGCATACTAAACACAGGAGGCAGAATATGACAAACCGAGATAAATGATACCATAATCAACAGATCAGGTCAAAGCACTGCATCCTGCCACACCCATTCGTGAATGATAGTGGACAACTAAACAACTAACAGGAGGAGAAGCATTCACTAACACCCCCATCCTCAATAATGGGGGAGCCCAGCACTTCTGTACAAAAGTGAACTGAAGCATTTGCAACCATATTCAGCCAGAAAAGTCGTGATAATCAATATTGTCCTCCTCCTGAGTTCCCAATCATCATAAATGCCAGCCACATCAATTCATTCAAAATGGGATCAAGAAATGGCTGAAGACCCAGGAGACTCCAAAGCTAAGAGTCTGTCAATATTCCATCTAAAATACTGAAGAGGTGTTCTAGAACTAGCTGCACACCTAACCAGGCTGTTCCAGTCCAGTTACAACGCTGGTATCTACCCTAGAATGTAGAAATTTATCCAGATGTTTCCTGGCCATAGAAGTAAGACTAATCGAATCCAGCCAATTACCACCATATCGGTCTATTCTAAATCATCAGTAAAGCGATAGAAGGTGACATTAACAGTGATACCTACATAAAAATAACCTGCTCACTGATGCTCAGTTTGGGTTCTGCCAGGCTATCTTGCCTCTTGATGTAATTATAACATGGCTTTTTTTATTTACCCATGGAATGTGGACATCACTGGTTGGCCAGCATTTATTGCCCATTCCTAGTTGCCCTTGAGATGGTGGTGATATGCTGTCTTCTTGAACCACTGCAGTCCAGGAGTGTAGGTAAACCCACAATACCCTCAGGGAGGGAATTCTAGAATTTTGACCCAGTGACAGTGATGGACTGGCAATACATTTCCAAGACAGGATGGTAAGTGGCTTGAAGGGCAATTAGCAGGGGGTGGTGTTCCCATGTATCTGCTGCCCTTGTCCTTCTAGATGGAAGGGTCTTTGGTGAATTTCTGCACTGCATCTTGTAGATGGTATGCACTGCTGCTACTGACTGTAAGGGTTGGAGAGAGTGGGTATTTGTGGATGATCAGTCGGGCTGCTTCGTTGAGTGTTCTTGGGGCTGCACCCATCCAGGCAAGTGGCGAGAATTCCATCACACTCCTGACTTGTGCCTTGTAGATGGTGGACAGGCTTTGACTAGTCAGGAGGTCAGTTACTCATCCCTGTATTCCTCGTCTCTGACCTGCTCTTGTAGTCACTGTGTTTATGTGGCAAATCCAATTTAGTTTCTGGTCAATGGGTAACCCTCCGGATGATGATAATGGGGGATTCAGTGATGGTAAAACCATTGAATGTCAAGGGGCAGAGGTTAGATTATCTCTAATTGCTGATGTTCATTGCCGGACATTTATGCAGTGTGTCACTTGTCAGCCCAAGCATGGATATTTTCCAGATCTTTGTTGCATTTGTACATGAACTGCTTCAGGATGGTCCAAACATATACAGAATACTAAATTCCAGAGGTAAGTGTAGAGTATGTATGACATTTGACGTCACTGCATATGAAATCAAGGCAGCATTTAACTGGATATAGCATCAAGGAGACCTGGAAAAATCACAGGGAATGGAAAAATTCTCCACTCCACTCTGGTACAAACATATCAGTTCCAGTACATCGCCTCATGGAATTCCATGGGGTAGCTATTTTCTATCCAAACTGTTCAGTGATGTTATTAGACACCTCTGGCACAGATGGGACTTGAACCCAGGCCTCCTGGCTCAGAGATAGAGTCACGACCACTGTTCCACAAGAATCCCAGGGCAATGTCCAGTATTCAAACATTTTGAGCTGCTTCGTCAATAACCTGCCCAACACGATAAGGTGTTGTTCTTTGGGGATGTTCTTTGATGATTGCACAATGTTCAGCATCACTCACGACTCCTCAGATGCTGAAGCCATTCATGTCTATGTGCTGCAAGATATAGACAATATTCAGGCTCAGGCTGATTAAGTAGCAAGTAACTTTTACAAGTCACATTTTGTGCCTTGCAACAACCAAGTCCAACACGTGAGAACCTAACTATCTCCTCTTGAATTTAAATGATATTCTTGTTGATCAATTCCCCCAACATCAATCTCCTGGGTGTTACCACTGACCAGAAATCTAACTGGATCATATCATTACTCAATCTACAAGCGCAGGTGAGAGGCAATGAATCCTGCAGCGAGTTACACAACTCATGACTCCTTAAAATCTGTCCATGGGGCACAAGTCAAGACTGTAATGGAATACTCTCCACTTGACTGGTTGAATGCTCCTCTAACAACACTCAAGAAATTCAACGCCATCTAGAATAAAACAGCCAGCTTTATTGGAGCCTGACCTACCAGCTTCATCATTCAGCCCCTCCAACACTGATGAGCGGGTGCAATGTACAAGATGCATTGGTACTTTCACTTTCTAAATTGATTATTAAGAACAAAAACTGGAAAGTTATGCTTGACCTTTGGAAGGCTCTGGTTAGGGCATAACTAAAGTGTGACATCTAGTTCTTGTCTGCACACTTGGGGAAGGATATGAGGATTCAGAAAGGATCCAGACATGATTTTCCAGAATGGTTCCAAGGAAGAAAGGCTTTCGTGACAAAAGTGGGTTATTTTTATTTGATCACAGGATGTGGGTGTCACCGGCTAGGCCAAGATTTGTTTGTCTATCTCAGAGGGCAGTTAAGAGTTAACAACATTGCCGTAGGTCTGGAGTCACATGTAGGCCAGAGCAGGTGAGGATGGCAGATTTCCTTCCCTGAA
>JAHRHZ010000273.1:5024716-5035682 GCA_024137785.1 Ginglymostoma cirratum | reverse complement strand
CCTGCTCCTCTGATGCTGCTTGGTCTGCTGTGTTCATCCAGCTCTGCACCTTGTTATCTCAGATTCTCCAGCATCTGCAGTTCCTGCTATCTCTTATTAAATGAGGTGGGTTTTTACAACAATTGACAGTGGTTTCCATTAGACCAGCTCATTATTCCAGATTTTCTTCACTTTAAATTTCACCATTTGCCATGGTAGGGTTCGAACCCAGGTCCTGGAACATTTGAAATGAAAACAGAAAGCACTAGAGAAATTCAGCAGGTCTGGCAGCAGTTGTAGAGTGAAAGACAGAGTTAATTTTTCAAGTCCAGTGACCCTTTGTCAAAATGGGATGTCTCCACCAGATACGTATTTCCTTCCTCTCCCTTCTCGGCATTCCGCAGGGACTATTCCCTCTGGGATACCTTGGTCCACTTCAGTTCGATTCCCAACATCCCCACACAACCTTCCCATGCAATCACAGAAGGTGCAACACTTGTCCGTCTACATCCTCCCTCCTCACTATCCAAGGCCCTTGACACACCCTCCAGGTGAAGCAGTGATTTACCTACACTTCATTCAATCTAGCCTACTGTATTCACTGCTCACAATGTGGAAATGAAACACAGACTGACTGACTATTTTGTGGAACATCTACACCTTGTCCATAAAAATAACCCTGAGCTTCCTGTTTCCTGCCACTTCAACACACCACCCTGGCCAACATCTCTGTCTCACACTTGCTGCAGTGCTCCAGCAAAGCTCAATACAAGCTGGAGAAACAGTACCTCACTTTCCAACAAGGTACTTTACAGCCTTCAGAACTGAACATTGAGTTTAACAATTTTGGAACATGAACACCATCCTCCATATTTGTTGCCACTCCCAAACCCCAGGGTCCTGTTTGTATGAGTAGTTCCCAGGTCAGCCAACCCATTTTCAACCATTCACACTTGTAAGTAGCACCCTACCCATCATTTATCTCTCTCTTGGCTTATCATCAGCTATCTTTTTGCTTGCCTATCCCTTTTCTCTCTCTATCTCTCTCTGGGCGCCTTCTCCACGTACTCTATTCACATACCCCACCTAAGCCCCAGTTCTGATGAAGGGACACTGGACTCAACACGTTAACTCTGTTTCTCTTTACAGATGCTGCCGTGACCTGCTGAGTTTCTCCAGCACCTCCTTATTTTGTTTCAGATTTCCAGCATCCACAAGTTCTTTGTTTTTATTCCCAGAGGTTCTGGATTACTTATCCAGTGATATTATCATAGCTTCCCCTTAAAGGAGCAGATGATGTCCTCCTTAAAGCAGAGGAGACTGGGGGCAGATTTGATAGAGCTGTACAAGACAATGACAGGTTTGGATAAGGTAAACAAAGAAAATCTGGATCCATTAGTAGATGGTTCAAGGACGGATTAAAGTTTTTTTTAAAACCAAAGATACATAAGGAATATGAGGAAGGCATTTTTAATGTGGCAAGTGATAATGACATGGAACACACTCTGTGAGCACGGGAGAAACAGAGATGATAAATAATTTCAGAAGGAAATTGGATGGACACTTGAGCCAGAGAGTGGGGGAATGCAACTGACTGAATTGCTCTTCTGAGAGCTGGCATGGGTTTGATGAACCAAATGATCTCTTTCTGTACCAGAATGAATCTATGACCGTTAGTGTCCCACGCAGTAGCAGCAGCTTTTTACTTTGACGGGGATATAATTCCCAGTCACAAACACAAAGAACGATTCCCTTAGGCATGACACTGAGGAACACTATGAGCCATAAAATCATTAAAAATAACAAAGGCTTTTCTTGCTTTGATGTAAAAAGGAAGTCACTGGTAACGTTACAGCATTTATAGAAACATCCTGAGGGTGCTGATATACATTATCAATGTCACTACAATGTAAACATTCAGGACGAAACATCAAGATCACCAGATTATTTGACTATTGTTCTATTAACTGTATTTACTTGAGAAGCAATGTAACTGATATTACTTTCAGCTCAATAAAAACCGCAAGAACTGCAGATGCTGTAAATCGAGAACATAAACAGAAATTGCTGGAAAAGCTCAGCAGGTCTGGCAGCATCTGTGGAGAAAAAAATCAGAGTTAATGTTTCACATCCGGTGACCCCTCCTCAGAACTCATGCCAGTCCGAGAGACTGTCACACCGAGAATTTGGAGAGAACCAATGACAGCAGCTACTGCCAGCATTCCTTGTCCACTTCTCTCATCTCTTCCACGTTCTCCCACCCTAACACTCAAGCAGACCTTTAAAGTGGCTTACGCAAGTCTCTGCCAACCTTCTATAGCCACTTACAGTCAGGATTATGATGTTAAAAACATTGTGGGTCAGTGCTGTGGAATCAATCCCAACATGCACTACAAACCCTAACATTTTCAAAAATTCATTCATGGCATGTGAGAATCTCTAACTTCCTCAGAAAGGTGGGGGATGATCTGCCTTCTTGAACTATTGCCAACCACGTGGTGTAGGAACACCCCCAATGTTATGAGGAAGGGTGTTTCAGGATTTTGACTCAGTAACAATGAAGAGACAGCAATATATCTCCAAGTCAGCAGTTTGGAGAGGAACTTGTAGGTGGTCGCATTCTAATATATCTGCTGCCCTTGTCCTTTTAGATGGTCAAGGTTTGGTGAAGGAGCCTTGGCAAACTTCCATCTTGTCGATGGTACACATTGAGCATCAATGGTGCAACAAGTGAATGTTGAACCTAGTTATTTAAATGTGGATCAAGTGAGCTATTTTATTTTGGAAGGTGTTGAACCTTTTGGAACTCATCCAATCAAGCAGAAAGTATTGTGATTTGTGCCTTGTAGATGGTGGATCACTTTAGGGAATCAGGTGAGTTACTTCCCATAGAATTCCTCTGACTTGTTCTTGTGGGCAGATTACTTGTAAGAGTGCTTCAGTTCAATTTCTGGTCAACATTGAAGCCCCAGGATACTTAGAGTGGGGTTTTAATGATACTGGTGCCATTGAATCCCTATAGTATGTAAACAGGCCATTTGGCCCAACATGTCCACACCAACCCTCCAAACAGCATCCCACCCAGGCCCATCCCCCTACCCTGTAATCGTGCATTTCCCATGACTAACACTTCTAACCTACACATCCCTGAACACTACAGGGTAATTGAGGATGGCCAATCCATCTAACTTGCACATCTTTGGACTGTGGGAGGAAACCCACACAGATATGGGGAGAACGTACACACTCCACACAGACAGTTGCCCGAAGCTGGGATCGAACCTGGGTCCCTAGCACTGTGAGGCAGCAGTGCTAACCACTGAGCCACCGTGCTGCCCAAATGTCAAGGGGTGATGATTAGATGCTCTCTTGTTGGAGATAGTCATTGCCTGGCACTTTTTTTTTCCTTTATTCATTCACAGGATGCTGGCATAGCTGGCCAGACAGCATTTATTACCCATCCCTAATTGCCCAGAGAGGAGGCAGTTAAGAGTCAACCACACTGCTGTGGGTCTGGAGTCACATGTAGGCCAGACTAGGTAGGGATGGCAGTTTCCTTCCCTTAAGGGCATTAACGAACCAGATGGGGCTCCCCCCGACAATTAGCAACAGATTTATGACCATCATTAGACTCTTAATTCCAGCTATTTATTGAATTCAAATTCAACCATCTGCCATGATGGGATTCAAACCCAGGTCTCCAGAACATTATCTGGGTCTCTGGATTAACAGTCCAGTGATAATACCTCTAGGCCATCGTCTCCCCTGATGGCATGAATGTCACTTGTCAATTATTAGTCCAAGCCTGAATGTTGTCTAGATCTGGTTAAATACTTCAATCACTAACTTTTGGAATACCGTGGTCAATTCTGGTCTCCCTGCTATAAGAAAGAGGTTGTGAAACTTCAAAGGATTCAGAAAAGATTTACAAGGATATTGCCAGGGTTGGAGGGTTTGAGTATAGAGAGAGGCTGAATTCGGTGGGGCTATTTTCCCAGGACTATCGGAGGCTGAGGGATGACCTTGTAGAAATTTATAAAATCATGAGGGGCATGGATAGGATGAATAGCCAAGTCTGTTTCCCAGGGTAGGGGAGTCCAAAATTAAAGGGCACAGACTTAAGATGGGAGGGGAAAGAGACATGAGGGGCAACTTTTTCACACAGAGGGTGGTACGTGTATGGAACTAACTGCCAGAGGAAGTGGTAGAGGCATCTGGATGGGTGTATGAATAGGAAGGGTTTAGAGATTATGGGTCAAATGCTGCCCAATGGGACAAGAGTAATTTAGGATATCTGGTCAGCATGAATGAGTTGGACCAAAGGGTCTGTTTCCATACTGTACATTTTCATGACGCTATGGCTTCATAACTATCAATGAACATCCCTTCTTCTGACCTTATGATGGAGGGAAGGTAATGGATGAAGTTCACAACTGAAAATGGTTCAACCTTAGACACTACCTTGAGAAACTCTTTCAGCGATGTCCTGGAGTTGAAATAATTTACTTCCAACAATTACAACCACCTTCCTTTGAATTAGGTGTGACTCCAACTGGAAGATAATCTACTCTGATTCTCAATTAATCCAGTCTTCTTAGGGCTCCTTGATGCTACACTCTGTCAAATGCTCCCTTAATGTCAAGGACAGTAACTGTCCCTCCCTTCTTGAATTCAGCTCTTTTTCCCTGTTTCAACCAAGTCTGCAATGAGGTCAAGTTGCCCTGGCGGAACCCAAACTGAGCACTGGTGAGCAGAATATTGCTGAGAAAGTAATATTTGACCACACTGTTGCCAACCATTGATCAAAAATTGATGGACTGGTAATGAGTTAGATTGGGTTTGTCCTGCTTTTTATGGTCAGGACACACCTGGGCAGATGTTTATATTGCAAGGCAGTTGCCAGTGTTAGACCTGTATTGAAACAGCTTGGCTAAAGGTGTTAGTCTTGAACCATTTCTCCTCCTCCCACATTACAACAGTGGCTATACTCCAAAAGTACATAATCTGCTATAAAGCACTTTGTAACGCTGTGTGGTGGTGAACTACAGAAACGCACACCTCGGTTTCTTGTCCTCTGCAGCAACAATTCAAGAGAAGCTACATCAAATCCTGTAGAACATTTTCATAAATCCTTTGTGTTCTTCCTCAGGTCCTATGGAAACCTGAAAGACTCCATTATTTCCACTAATCAGTTGGCATCCTTCCTCAACGCAATGGCTCATTGATGTAAATGTATTTTCCACATGGAGCAGAAGAGGTAAATCCCAATGACAATCCCCGCTCCACCATCTATAGAGAAAAATCAGTCATCTCCAGGATTCTCATGAATATCACACATTAATATACCAGCAAATAGGATATTGGAATATGGCCACAAACTGATATAGGGTTATTATTGGCCAGTGTGGTGGAAGTGGTTCTAAATATAGATTATACATTTCAATTTGGATTTCAAAACAGAAGCAGATGGAAGTGGTTCAGTTCTGTGAAAGTTAACTTTTTAAAAAATGTCAGGAAGTCAATTTGGAGCAGTGATCTAAACACATTAGTTTGAAGAAAGCATGTCACTACAGTAGAATGCCTGGGAGATCTCTATGATCTCTATTGGATTTCTGACTGGTAGAGCAGCCGTATTAAAGTAATCAGTTTAGTTTTGACTTCACGACAGGAAATTTAATGTCATAGTTCAGAAGAACACAGAATTGTAATTAAGAAGATTTCTCCTTGCTAAAGAATCAAGTCAGTTCAGGAGAACTATTCACACTAGCTGAAGTGCTTGTGTGCGAAGCTTCCAATCCAGGAGAGTTTGGATTGAAGTCTTCAAGTTGCTATCTGAAAAAGTTAGGTCAACAGAATTGTTAGAGGCTCATACCAGCAGTTTTGAAAAGAAGTAATTAATTTTAAAAAAGTATCAAATGTCTAAGGACCTGGAAAGCATCAGGTAACATAAAATTTAAAAGCTCAGCTAGGAATAATGTTTTTCTGGGATTGAGTCTCATGGTGTTAGGAATGGTGTTAGGAAATGGATTGAAGCTTTTTTTTGACGTTTGTGTCAAATGTTTCTGCCTTCTATAAATACAGCTTTGTTTTTTTAAAATATTTTTGTGAAATAAACTTCTTTTCTGTTGTTAAAGAACATCTGTAGTCCCATTAAATCTATTTTTGTGACTAATCACCACATTAATGAACTGCAAAATTAAATACATGATCCATCAAGTTAAGTTTCATTCTGGGATTCAACACGTTGTTACATCTCTGACATGCGAAACGCACTGATAACTAGGTCCCACTACTCAACCGGTTGCAACTGCAGTATAAATATGTTTATGGACAATTGCTTCTTGAAGCAGGGTCACTGGACCCGAAACATTAACTCTGCTTTCTCTCCACAGGTGCTGCCAGACCTGCTGAGTTTTCCCAGCAATTTCTGCTTCTGTTTCTGATTTCCGGCATCTGCAGTTCTTTGATTTTGTTTCCCAGGAACTTTTACTGAGAAGATAATTTCAGGAGAGGGTCTCCAGCTTCTGGGTTGTCTACCTTACTGATTAGCTTAGGTCTAAAAATCAGAAAGTTAAATCCAGAAAGAGTTGTTAGGCAACCATTTGTATAGAGATCCCCTGGTGTTTTCAAACCTAGGTTTTCTAATAATTAAGGGCTATAAACCCCACCTCTCATCTCATCTCCTTGAAAGCAATGCTTGCTTTTTCACCACAGTTACATGATTTTTCCGTTACCAGTAGGTTTTCTTTAATCATTGATGGGATGAGGACATTGCTGGCTAGGCAGCATTTATTGCCCAGAGGGCAGTTAAGAGTCAATCACATTGCTGTGGGTAGGCCAGACCCAGGTAAGAATGGCAATTTCCTTCCCTAAAGGACACTAGTGAACCAGATGGGTTTTTCCTGACAATTGATTCACAATCATCATTAGACTCTCAATTCCAGATTTTCTTTTTAAATTGAATTCAAATTCAACCATCTGCCATGGTGGGATTCAAACCTGAGTGCCCCGAACATTATCTGGGTCTCTGGATTAACAGGTTCAGCAATAATTCCACTGGGCCATTGACTACCCACCAAAGTTGACTTTCAGTTGTTAACTTTATGCCTTGATAAAACCGCACGGAAAATGTTTTGCAGTCCAGAAAATGTCTAAATCATTCCAAAGCTTTCAATGTTTCACACAGTCCTTGAACATATGTCTTCCCAACATTGTCCAGTATTACCACCAGCTAGGTTGATAACACTGGAGATCCATGAGAGACAAGTTTTCTTTTTGTGCCGTTGACATCCAGTTTGTCCATTGCTTGTGACACTAGTCATATATTTGCCCTTTTCTGGATATCTCAACCTTCTACATGGTCCAAATATATCTCGACTTTTCCTGGATACTCCTAGTCAACTGGAACCCGTTCAATTCATCCTCAATTGATATTGAAAACATTCCTCAGCTTTATTTAAAATAATACAATAATTTCATAGTTATTTAATTCTGGGTTTACTTACTCAGGCCCCAATATCCTGGGAACAAGAGGTTCTGTGCAGCAAGGTAGGTGTTGATTAGCAGTTTAATCATGCCTTGGGCTTGAGAAAAAGCCTTCACTTGGGTAATTTCCATCTTCCCAGGTGTTTCGTAGCCAATGGTGAATGTTTTTGAGGTGTAGTCAGTATTGTGCTGTAGTTAAAAACTGAACGAACTGCAGATGCTGTAAATCAGAAAACAAAACAGAAATTGCTGCTGAGCTTTTCCAGCAATTTCTGTTTTTGTTTCTGGTGTAGTTAAATGTGTAAAGATTCTGGGCAAAACTTGTGGCTGAGATTTGTTCTGAATCCCAGTTGTTTACCCCAGTTGCATAGAATTACATAACGTGTAAGGCACAGGAGCTGAGGCCATTATTTTTAATCAGACAGGAGGATTTCCAAACACTTGGTGAAGACTGCAGGATGCAATTATCAGTCTAGCAGACAGTCCTGGGTGAACCCCGGTTCACGCCCAGAATGTGAGGATTGGAATTCAAACCCTGAAGGGAAACTCAAGAGGAGACTGTAAATGCAGGAATCTGGTGAAGTGTGAGCACTTCATTCAACACTTAGCTACATTTGATTCGGCTCTTTGCTGAGGGGCTACTTTGTCCCATTTCAGCAGCTAACAGTTCCCTAGCTGCGCTCCATAGCCTGACAACTTTAAAAGGTGAGCAGCCAAGCACAACACACAGCTCACCTTAAAGTCGTGCAAGAAGAGGCGTTTAACTCTAGTCAGGAATTCAGCAATCTACTATTTCCTGTTCAGGTTATGTATATACAGGAGTACAGACAACAGAACTGCACAGCAAATCGCATTTGTATAGCACCTTGAACATAGTCAGATGATCACTGACAAAAACTGAGGCCAAGCCATGTCAGGTGATTTATGAGCGGTGAGTGAAAGCTCTATGGAAGCGGTCGGTTATAAATGGTGGGAGGAGAGATGAGTGGAGAAGTGGAAAGCAATAAGGTCATTCTATAAAATTATTCTTTCTCACAAAGCAACTGAATATAGAATGATTGTCACATTCAAGAGAGCTCAATTTGTAAATATGATTGAAAATTTGAATTTAGATAGCTTGACAAACTTACCAGGCAGGGAAATTAATAGTACAGATGAAAAATACTTCTAAAAGCACTGAAGGGCAAAAAGGAACCACATTTGCCACTAGGCTCAAGGGCAACTAGAGACGGGCAATAAATGCTGGCCAATCAGTGATGCCGACATCCCACAGATGAGTAATAAAAAACCAAATTGCTAAATAATTGTGTGCAAGGGCAAGCCAGATATAATTTAAATAACTTTTACAGATCAGCAACTCTCAAAAAAACAAGAATAGGTAACAGATATAACTCATAGGCAACAAAAGCTGCCATCAGAATGGCCAAAAGAACATTGAAGAAAGTAGTGAATAACTGGTAGTAACAGTAAAATATATTTTCTTTTCAAGAAATGATCACTCCAGGAGACTGTTCAAGCAGCATTAATGCAATATACAGTTACCACTAAAATTCTAAGTATTAAAACAAATATAGATACGATCCTGGATAAACAGGGATCTAGAATAGATTAAGCTGCTAGTTCTGATGATGTTCACCTTAGACCGTTCAACTAAATAGATGCTGTGGAAATGGCTGACTAGATTCAGAGATTGTTGCCTTGAACTGGAGAAAAATCTTATTGTGCTAATATTCAAAATGACAGTCAAAATGAATTACTCAGCTTATTTTAACCTCACCCTGGAACCCAAAAGGACCAGACAGGTATCCAGTATGAGGCGGCTTCAATTTCCGATATCCAATACTGGATGAGCCGAATTTCCTCCAACTGAATATCGGGAAGGTCAAAGCGATAAACTTAGTTCCAGCCGTAAACTTAGTTCCTAGACTACCAGCCCCATGGTACTCCATGACACTTGGCCAGGAGCTAAACCAGACTACTTGCAATCTCACAGCCACATTTAACCATGAGATGAGCTTCTGATCACAAATCCATGTTGTCACAAAAACTGCCTAATACCCACCACTGTAACATAATCGGACTCCGTCTCTGCCTCAACTCATCTGCTCATCAAACCTTCAGCCAAGTCTTTGTCAACCTTGGTCTTTATTTTGCAAAGCTTTCCTGACCAGTTCTCCACATTCCACTCTCCATACACATGACACCACCCAAAACTCTGCTGTCAATGTTCTAACTTTTATAAAACTTGTTCATTTATGATCTCTGTCTTTGTTGACCTACAGTGGAGCCTTGTAACGAGGCACTTCTATTTTAAAGCTTTCTCTCCTTCATGCCATTGCCCTTTCTATCAGTGTCATTTCCTCAAGCATTACAGGCCTTGAAGATAATTGCTCCAGTTTCCTCCCTAAGCATTTTCAGTTTTAATCAGTTCACTGCTGGCAGCCATTCTTTCAGTTACCAAAGCCTTAAGTTCTGAAATTCCCTTCTGAGACCTCCTCAATTCTATTTTTTTCTTTAATGCACTGCTGAAAACTTATCTTTGGCTAAGCTTTTAGCCATCTGTCCTGATACCACCTGTGAGGATCTTCTCTGTGATAGATTGCAACAATAAAAGATGCTACACAAATAAAAGTTATTGTTGTTGACTTTGAGGCCTTACTTGTTAACTGGTGGCACCGTCTGTTCTGAACAGCTGATGAATGCTTGTAATAAGTTTTGTCTTATGTAATGGATATGGTGAAAGCTAAGCATGAGCAGGGTTCCCAATTAAAGACTGCCGAATGTAAAGGAAAACTGGTGCTGGGTTTTTGCTGAATCGTGATGACTGTAGAGATCTTCAAAAATGGTGACAGGACCCGGATGTAGGGCCCATCCCCATTTCTGATGCGTCTAATTTTTGTCAGCAATAGGATGGAGGAGTGTTGTGTGAATCTCACAGATAGTCAACTTGAACCCATGACGGCCATTTGAAATTAGAGCTAATTTCGAACATATCCTAATTTACAGTTCCCTGTGGGCCTTAAGCCCCAGTTGAGATTCATCAATTATATAGGATGCTCTTACAATGCAGATAAGATCTGCTTATGTGTTATGAGATTAAGCTCTATAAACACTCATGCCTTTAAAACATTATAAAAACCACAGACTAAAGCTGTCAGATGTAAAAACACCCTCTGTCACACTGATTGACAGGCCATCTGTTGGGTTAGGAAAATAAATTGTCATCTATTCTAGCGTTTGAACAGAATTTTTTGTTGAAAATTCTCAGGGCTGTTATTGAAGCTGAGATCATTACAAATGCTTGGCTTAGTTTCAACATCCCATTTGATTTTCTAAACCAATTGAACATTTGAGTGAATTTGAAATTTTTCTACACATTTCATGATTGGGAGGTGTTTTTCAATGTCAAGTGGGTATGAGTGAGAGTTCCATTACATTACTAAAAGTTCAATGGTTTTCATCTGTGATAAAAGGTACTGCAGATGCTGGAGAATCCGAGATA
>JAHRHZ010000273.1:4982949-5024316 GCA_024137785.1 Ginglymostoma cirratum | reverse complement strand
GATTTCTGATGAAGGGTTTAGGCCCGAAACGTCAAGTTTTCCTGCTCCTATGATGCTGCTTGACCTGCTGTGTTCATCTAGCCCCATGCTTGTTATCTCGGTTTTCATCTGTAACCTGGTTTCTGAAACCTGTCTGCAGTGAATATTGCAGGAGTAATAATGGAGGTACCACAGGTGTATGAGGTTAAATGGGCGGGGCACAGAGGAAGTGTGGGTTGACATGAGAGGTGAACGGGGAGATAGAGAGCCTGACAGCTTCTAACCCAGAGAAACTGACTGGATCTTCTAAACGTTCTGCTTGGACGGTCACACATACCAGTTATCTACCTATTATCTGGTTTCAGGGTCAGCGGACACAACTCTATCCTTTACAAAGGTACCTCCCAAAAGCATAAAATGAGTGTAACAGAGCTCTTTAAATTGACTAGGGAAATTTAAGTTACCCATCTAGGTAGTGAAAATCCAATCTTGGGCATTACAATGCATAAGTTTCATTGGAATATAGGATTTAGGAACAGGTATAGGCCATTTGGCCCTCTCAAGGCTGATCCATCATTTCAAGAAGATTTCATGACTAATCTGATTGTGGTCTTGTCTCCACTTTCCTGTCTGCATCCCATAACCACTGACTCTTTTGTTTATCAAACATCTAACTCAGCCTCCGCTTCAAACTGTACAGAATTCCACAATATAACAACCATCTGAGAGAAAGCAAATTCTTCTAATCTGTCTTAAAAAGGCACCTTCTATTTGTTAGCACTAGTTTCAGTTGCCCCTACAAGAGGATACCTCTCCAGGTATCCCCTCTATCCAGTTTCCTTTATTCTTTCTCATTCTTTGAAGTCCAGTACGTATAGACCAAATCTTTTCCTCCTTTCTTTTTAAGATCAGCCTTCCATTCCAGGAATACATTGAGTGAACCTTCTCTGAGCTGCTTCTAAAGTAATTAGTTTATTTTTCAAGTTAAGTTTACATGTGAGATGTGCTATTAAAACTTCAATAGTGTCTTTGGACTCTAGGTTAGGGAGAACCACAAGATATGCATTTAAGTTATGTGAGCAAAGATCTGTGTTAAAGCTTTACTTTTGCACAGGCCCATTGGCCTTTAGAATATATTGCTAGCTCGTGCGGTGTGGACCAGCAGCAAGCATTCAAAAGACAGCAAGACAAGTTCCAGGCTGTGACTGCAATCAAATATATATCTGATACTGATTAATGTGCTTCATCGCTGTGATCTTCTGGAATTCATTTGATCATTTTGCGGACTGGAAATGAATTTTTCAGAATTTTGTTTCACCTTGGATTAACGAGGCTTTTTAAAAATTTTCTTTGCTGTTTCCAGGATTGGAGGGTGAGAGCTATGGGGAGAGATTGGATATGCTGGGAATTTCTCTCCTGGAGCGTTGGAGGTTGAGGGGTAATATTATAGAGGTTTATAAAATCATAAGCAGCAATGAATAGGGTGAATAGCCAAGGCCATTTTCCCAGGATAAGGGAGTCCAAAACTAGACAGCCCAGGTTTAAGGAGAGAGGGGAAAGATTTAAAAGGGACCTGAGGGACAACCTTTTCACGCAAAGCGTGGTGTGTGTATGGAATGAGTTGCTCGAGGAAGTCGTGGAGGTTGGTACAATTATAACATTTAAAAGGCATCTGGATGGTAGATGAATAAGAAGGGTTTGGAGGGATATAGGCCAAATGCTGGCAAATGAGACTAAATTAGTTTAGGATATTTGGACAGCATGGACAAGTTGGACCGAAAGGTCTGTTTCCATGATGTGTAACTCTATGACTCTATGAAATTTCCGGGGCATGGAGACACTGTAGCTTAACCATGGACTGCCAATTGTGGGGGTAAAGAAATCAAGGATTTCCAAGTTTCCGAGTTTGTGCAGGGTCTGTGTGGGAGACCTGCATATCTGTCATCAGTTGCAAACGTTTATATGTGGCAGTGTCCTTTGAGGTCTGTTGTAAATATCTCAGCCTGAACAGGACTGATGGTATAAAAGCTGTGAGTTTCTGAATCTCCAGCACAATCAAACATTTCTTGTTACATTAGTTTAATATGGAGTATCTGTTCTGCTTAACTACAGTTAGGATGGGGAACTGTTAGAGGGTGATGCTCATTTGTACAAAGCTCAATCCTGCTAATTCAAAGAATTCTTTATAAGTAAACTTACTGAAACCTCAGACTACATGGCTGTATTATGCCAGTATGACATCATTTAACTAAAATGAGAGACTAACATGACACTTCATTAAAAACTCAGCTCCTTTTCCAGCTGTTTAACATGATTTCCATGGAGACATTGCAGGTTTCTCAATCTGGTAGCAGACCCAGAAGCAGGTCCAATGATTTTCTGTTTATTTTCACTCTTGAACCCAATGCTGAAGAGGCACCAGGAATGTGGAGAGGAATGAAGAGTGAGATGATGGTAATCATCAAGCACTGAGGATGGAAAGGGCACAAAATGTACTTTGGGTAAAGGACCTCAACGTCTACCATCCAGAAGTGTTTGGCAGCAACACGACTGATCAGGTGCTAAAGGATACAGCTGCTCGACTGGGTCTGCAGCAGGTGGTGAGGGAACCAACAAGAGGGAAAAACATACCTGACCTCATCCTTTACCAGTCTGTTGGCTGCAGATGCATCTATCCAAGACAGCATTGGTAAGAGTGATCACGGCACAATCCTTCTGGAGACAAAGTCACACCTTCACATTGAGAATATCCTCTATCATATTGTGTGTCACTATCACCATGCTACATGGGACAGACTTCGAATAGATCCAGCAACTCAAGACTGGGCATCCATGAGGCGCTGTGGGCCATCAGCAGCAGTAGAATTGTACTCCAACACAGTCTGTAACCTCATGTCCTTTAGAGAGGGAAATCTGTCACCCCTCCTGGTCTGGCCTACACGTGACTCCAAACTCACAGCAATGTGGTTGACTCTTAACTGCCCTCTGGGCAATTAAGAATGGGCAATAAATGCTGGCCTAGCCAGCGACACCCTCATCCCATGAGTGAATAAAAAAAGTCTCCCAAACATTACCATGACGCCAAGGAATCAATCTTGGTTCAGTGGAGAGGGCAAGAGGGCATGCCAGAAATAGCAGCAGGCATTCCTAAAAATGAGGTGTCAACCTGGTGAAGCCACCAAACAGGCCTGTATGCACATCAAACAGCATAAGTAGCAAGTGATAAGACACAGCTAAGTGGTCACAACCAATGGATCAGATCTAAACTTTATTAAACAACTCTCTGGAGAAGGAAGCTCCACAAATATCCTCATCATTAATAATGGAAGAACCCGGATAAAGCTGAAGCATTCACAACAATCTTCAGCCAGTAGTGCCGAATGGATAAGTTAACTTGGCCTCCTCCAATGGTCCATAGCATCACAGACACCAATCTACAGCCAACTTGATTCACTCCATGTGATATCAAGAAACAGTTAGGGACACTGGATACTGCAAAGGCTACAGGGCCTCACAACATTCCAGCAATAGTACTGAAGACTTGTGCTCCAGAACTTGCTGTTCCCTTAGCCAAGCTGTTCCAGTACAGTTACACCACTGGCATCTACTCAACCAATGTGGAACATTGCCCAGATATGTCCCGCACACATAAGCGGGACAAATCCAACCTGGCCAATTACCGCTCCATCAGTCTACTCTCGGTCATCAGTAAAGTGATGGAAGGTGACATCAACAGTGCTATCAAGCAGCACCTGCTCAGTAATAACCTGCTCAGTGTCGCCCAGTTTGGGTTCCGCCAGGGCCACTCAGCTCCTGACCTCATTACAGCCTTGGTTCAAACATGGACAAAAGAGTTGAATTCCAGAGGTGAGGTGAGAGCAACAGCCCTTGACATCAAGGCCACATTTGACCGTGTGTGGCATCAGGGGGCCCTAGCAAAATAGAATCAATGGGAATCAGGTTGGAAATTCTGCACTGATTGTAGTCATATTTGACACGTAGGAAGATGGTTTGGTTGTTGGTCAGTCTTCTCAGCTCCAGCAAATCTCTGCAGCAATTTATCAGGGTAATGTCCTAGGCCCAACCATCTTCAGCTGCTCTTCCCTCCATCATAAGGTCAGAATTGGGGATGTTCGCCGACGATTGCACAATGTTCAGCATCATTCGTGACTCCTCAGATACTGAAGCAGTCCATGTTCAAATGCAGCAAGACCTGTATGATATCCAGGCTTGGGGTGACAAATAGCAAGTAACATTTGTGCCACACAAATGCTAGGCTAAGACCATCACCAATAAGAGACAATCTAACCACCGCCCCTTGACAATCAATGGGTTACCATCACTGCATCCCCCACTATCAACATCCTGGGGGTTATCATTGACCAGAAACTGAACTGGACTCACCAAATAAATACAGTGGCAACAACAGCAGGTCAGAGGCTAGAGATACCGCAGTGAGCAAGTCACCCCCTGACTCCCCAAAGCCGGTCCATTGTCTACAAGACACAACACAGGAATATGTTGGAATACTCCCCACTTGCCTGGATGGGTGCAGCTCCAACAACACTCAAGAAGCTCAACACCATCCAGGACAAAACAGCCCCCTCAGGGCTCTGAGGAAGAGTCACCGGACCCAAAACATTAACTCTGATTTTTCTCCGCAGATACTGCTATAGCTACTGAGTTTTTCCAGCAACTTCTGTTTTTGCTGTTGTTGTGTACTATCTACAAGATGCACTACAGAAATTCACCAAAGATCCTCAGATAGCAACTTCCAAACCCATGATCATGTCCATCTGGAAGGAGAAGAGAAGCAGATACATGGGAATAGCTTTCAAAATCCTGGAACTCCCTCCTTAGGGGCATTGTGGGTCTACCTACAGCACAGGGGCTGCAGTAGTTCAAGAAGGCATCTCACCATTGTCTTCTCAAGGGCAATTAGGGACAGGCAATAAACATTTCGCAGCCAGCGACGCTCATGTCCGACAAGAGAAGAAAAAGGCCAATTGCAATGTAATCAAGAAGGCTAATGAGCTGCTGTCCATTATTATGAGAGGAATCCTGAATGTAAAATGAAAGATGTTATGCTTCAGTTACACAGGGCAAGAGTGAGACCACATCTTTAATATTGCATACAATTCTGGTCTCCTTATTTAACAAAAGGATATTCGTACATGGGAGATAGTTCAGTGAAGGTTTTAAAGAGTGATACCTGAAATGACTGCATTGTCTTTTTAAGACAGATTGTTCAAATTGGGCTTATTTTCACAAAGGTTTAGCAGAGTGAGGTGTGACTTGATTGAAAAGTATAAAATCCCCAATGGTCTTGACAAGGTGAACGTGAAACAAATGTTCCCTATCGTGAATTAGTCCAGAACTAGGGGGCATTGTTTAAATGTTAGGGGGTCTCCCCTTTTGGACCCAGGTGAAGAGAACTGATTCTGTCAGAGGACTGAAAGAATTTGGAACTTAGCCTCAGAGGGGCTGGAGGTGGGCTCATTAAATATGTTTAAGGCAGAAGAAGATTGATTTCCTTGCCAAACAAGAACCTAAGATTATTGGGGGCAGATGGGAATTTTTTTTACTCATTCATGGGATGACAGTGTGCTGCCCATCCCTAATGGCCCAGAGGGCAGTTACAAGTCAACCACATTGCTGTGGGTCTGGAATCACATGTAGGCCAGACCAGGTAAGGATGGAAGTTTCCTTCCCTAAAGGGCATTAGTGAACCAGATGGGTTTTTCAAACAATCGACAATGGATTCTTGGTCATCATTAGACTCTTAGTTCTAATTGAATTCAAACTCCACCATCTGCAATGGAGAGATTTGAATCTAGGTCCCCAGAACATTACCTGAGTTTGTGAATTAACAGAATGTGGAACATGAAAACACAGATAGGCTATAAAATGGAAAAGCAGCCTTGAAGGGCCAAATAGTCTCTTTCGGCTCCTATTTTGTGTGTTGTGTGCTCACAATTGGTGCTTAGTGATGAGTTGGTGCCAAGTTCACTTTCAAAAGCCTGCAATATGTAGGAGGAATGGAAGCCTGAGGGAGGAAAGCATTTCTACAACTTTGAGGCCTGGGAAAAAAATAAATAAATAGTTTAGGAGACATTCAGATGCTTTGGACTTTGACACAATGCGATTGCAGGAAGGAGGGGGTATGCATGCTTGGAGATTTTTTTTGAGAAACAGGAAAGAGAAATTCAGTGGAGTGTAGTTACTCTGTGGAGCAGAGCTGGGGAACCATTCACCGCTGTTGTCATAAACAGGATCAAACAGCACTCGGATCTCTCAATGAACGGTCAGCAATCTGCTCAATCTGCCAGCAGACACCTTCACTTGGGTACGCTGTAGAAACTCCTCATGAGCAGGCGCACAAGTTGAAACGTTGGTCTTAGATGGCTGGATGTAAAAAATAGCCCTAATTTCCACTGAGACTTTTTTCCATCAGTCTGTGACTCAGAACACTGCCACTCAATATTGGGCCTTGCTGGCATCAGGCTGTCCTTCTGTGAACCAAACAAAACATAGTCCATCTGCAAGCCTCTCCAGCAATAACAATTCAGGCTCTTCTCCATCATTCTACTGAAGAGCAGTGAAATATCTACACATTTTCTACTTTCAACATTGCTCTGGGAATTCATGAAGCTATGATTGTTATAGCTCTGCACTACTGCCTCGGCTTTAAGAACAAACTAGGGGCTATTTTCCCCTCACATTTTGTATGAACCTTATTTATTCGGTTGCTGTTGGTGGAGATTCCGATTTGGTTTAAATTTAGTTATCGGATGTGTTAAAATCTGACAAAGCTACATGTATTTTTGAGATACCCAGGACTTTCTCCTTGATTAATTGCAGACTTCTGTTGACAAAACTATTACATAATGGATTTTTAGTGATGATGAGGGAACACTGAAATACATCAGTGCACAATCCCGGAGTTCCTGCAGCCCATCCTTGCTAACCATGCCTTCAGCAGCCTAGGATCTAAGCTTGGAAATTCCTTCTTTAAACCTCTCTACCTCTCTCACATCGTTTAAATTGCTCTTTAAAATCTACCTTTTTGACCTAGCTTTTGGTCATCTTTCCCAGTTTCTCATACGGCTCAATATCTCAGTTTTGTCTGATTACACTCCCACAAAGCGTTGAGATGGTTTATGATGTAAGGATGCTCTATAATTTTAAGCTGTTGTTGTTACTACTGATGGTGTGTGATGTGAGAAGGAATTTGCCAGCGATAACGTTCCCATGCTGACTTTCTCCTGGTTTGTTCTGTTTGCAGTTGTCTGGGGGTTTGTGTTGACATGACCTCAGCGAGTTGCTGATGTGCATGCTGCAGCTGGTACACAGTGCAGCCACTGTGGTGCTAAGCAAGTTTAGCGACAGCATTAAAAACACATAGCAGCATTGAAACTAGGTGTAGGAGGAGGCCATTTGGCCCTTCGACCCTGCTCTGTCATTCAATATGATCAAGACTGACCCTGCAATTTCAGTATCCCACTCCCTCTTTCAGTCCATACCCCCTGATCCCTTTAGCCACAAGGGCCACGTCCAGCTCCCTCTTGAAAATATGTAACAAACAGGCCCCAACAGCTTCCTGTGGGAGAGAACTCCAAGGGTTTACAACTCTCCGAGTGAAGAAATTCTTCCTCACCTCAGTCCTGAATGGCTTGGCCCTTAATCTTAGACCGAGGCCCTAGTTCTGGAATCCAAGGTAGACAAACAACTTCCCCACTATCAGGAACATTCTTCCACCTGTCCAGTTCAATCAGGACTTTTAATGCTTCTATGAGATCCCCCCTCGTTCTTCTAAATAATCTTTTATGCAAAGACTTGTTTCCCGGCATCCTGGAAATGCCTCTTATCAGGTCGTACCTCTGTGCTATGGTCTTGTTGTTGCAGGTTCATCTTTTCTGTGTTCATATTATTGTGTTCATATACCTCTAGACGACCCATTTGCCTTTTTGCAACAATGAAGGATCTGACCTTTTTAAACTTCTTCTCCCATAGCTAGCGAGAAAAGCCTCACTAAGGAAGCATACCCATCCTGTGAACTGGGTCTCTCTATTGGCTCAGAGAAACGAAGCTCTGTAAGGAACTATCCCATTGCCCGAGGAAGAACAGCAAAACGTTACGAAGTAGAATACACTGGACCCATCGTAAGCCATTGAAGCAATCCTACACTTGCACGTAAAAGTGCACATTGCAACAGTTTAAAGGCGTGACTCTGAAGAATGAAAGTGGTGACTCCATCAGCCATGGATCTCCCCAGACAGACTGAGAAGTCACACTCGCACGGCAACGTGTAATGATTCAGCTGATGTCAGATTGGGCAGCAGCAGAGGTACCACAAATCCTTCAGCACACTTCAGCAAAATATGGCAGCTCCAGTGGGTTAGATTATTTTGAAGAATAACGCTGCTGTTTTGGATTCAATCGGTGTTGGCTGTGGTAGCTCACGGAGACCCATCTCCTTCCCATGATGTGGGGTGGTGTCCCTGAACAGCCCTAGTCTCTAACGGAGAGAAAAATATGGCTAATTCCTAGTCCATATCAATGCATGGGCTATAATTCAGCTCAAATTGACAGTGAATTTTAAAATTGATGCAGTGAGGTCACAATGAAATTGCAATTTCACTTTGGTGCAACTGAAATATTCTACAGCTGGTGGTCGAGCCAATTAAACATAGTTTTACTCTGAACTCATCAAATTGTAGCCAAGCAGGAAATGCTCAGGATCGATACTGTGAGCTGAAACTGTTCTAATGCCAAACAACAATGTTTCCCACCTTGATGAGCTGAACAAGGCGTCAAACCAACCAGCACAATGTGAATACAACAACTCACGACGATATTGTGGTTATGAGCAGCAGGATGTATGTCCCAGAGCAATTCAGTCATTGAAGTCACTGTTAAACATGAACAGAATACAGATAAACACATTGAGTCCATCTGTAATATCGATATCAGCAGCTGAGGTGGCTGTAAGCAAGGTGGTTTCACTATTTCAATAATCCCTTCCATTCTGCAGGAGGGATTAATGGATCTGTGTTTTGGTCATAACTTTACTGTGTCGGAAAGAGCACACAATTTGTCTTACTTAAACCACACTCCTGAATAACAGCTGTGTTGATGATATCCATTGAGATTAACAGGCTCAATAACTTCATCAGCTTCACCACTAAGTACGAGACGCTATCAGAAACTTCAGGAGTCCCATAGGTAACATCAGAGGGGGAATTAAAGAGGGCTAACTGAAGAAAAGTAAGAAGCCTCTGCTGGTATTGTGCATCTTTCTCCAATAACTCAAGGAACACTACAGCCAATCAAGAGCATTTGAAATGTAGTCACTGCTTTGCTGTAGATAGCAAAGTAGCCAATTTGCACATGGTAAGCCCAAAGAGAACGCATAATGACATAAATGACCAGATTATCTGTGTCTAGGTGCTGTTTGAGGACTAAATACTGGCCAGGGTAGAGGAAAATTTTTCTGCTTTGATTGAATGAATGAGAGGTGATCTCATTGAAACTGACAAAATAGTTTGAGTGATAGACAGGTTAGATGCAAGTAAGATGTGTCCGCTGGGTGGAGAGGCTAGAACTCATTTTTCTAAACTCCAATTTAAAAATAGAAGGGGATGCCACTTAGGTCCAATATAAAGAGGATGTATTTTACTCAGAGGGTTGTGAGCCTTTGGCATTCTCTACCAAAGACAATTGAGGAAGCTTAGTCTTTGGTGAGTATGTTTAAAGGACAGATTGATTGATTTCAGATCACCAGTGACACATAGAATTGGGTGGGTAAAAAGGCTTGGGAGTGTTTGATCAGCCATGATTGTTGTGATTGGTAGGGCAGGCTCCACTGCACGGCTTACTCTTGTTCCTACGTTCTGAATATTAATGAGGGGGTCTGCCCACGGAGTCAAAGGGGACTTCAGTTTAACATCACATTCGAAAGATAATACCTTCAGCAATGCAGCACTCACTGTTCTTAATATGGAGTGTGTTCAAGTCTCTGAAGTGACCTAAAACCTCCTGATTTACTGGGAGGGAATACTACGCTGGTCTATGGGTGAAACTGCACACATTGGATTCTTTGCCAAGTTTTGATTGTAATTGGACCGTTAGTTCAGCAGGAAACATGTGACAAACTCGAATCAACAGGGACCTGAAACATAAGAAATAGGAGCAGAAGTAGGCCATTCAGCCCCTTGAGTCTGCTCTGCCATTTAATGAGATCATGGCTGATTTGATAACCCTCAACTCCACTTTCCCATAACCCTTGATTATTGATTTAAAATCTGTCCATCAACAGGCTTGAATATACTTTAATGACCAAAACTCAACAGCCCTCTGTATAATAAAGATTTCCGCAGACTCACTACCTTCATTCAGAAGGAATTCCCCCTCATCTCTGCTTTAAATGAGAAAATCCCTTATCCTGAGATTATACTATCTGGTCCTTGACCCTCCCACAAGGAGAAACAACCTTTTGGCATCTACCCTGTGAAGTCTGTTTGAATTTAATATCGTCTTTTATTCTAATTTTTCAAACTTCCAGAGAATATAGGCCCAGTTTATTTATGCTACCCTCAATTCACATTCCAGGAATTGATTAATTAGAACTGAACCGTCAAAATAGATTGGAACAAGACAACTATCAATTACATAGCACCTTTAACGTCAGAAAACAACTCAACTGTGAAGCAAGTCAAGTTGATTTCCAATGGTAAAAGTGCCTTAAAATTATTACCCAACAATGTTCTACAAACTGACAAAAAGTTGGTAAACTGGCATACCTCTCCGTTTCTCTCTCTCTGCCTCTGTCTCTCCTGAAGAAGGAAGATGCACGAGACAATATAGTCCAGTGTGTCTGATTCTGAATTGCCAGCTGCCTAAAGGCAGCCTCTGTCAAATGCAGCAGATCCTGGGGAGAAAAGGAGCAACAAGTTAAAAGTGGGAACAGTACCTCAGCTTACACACTGTATATTTTTTTGGTGAGGGGGGGTGATGATAGGGAACTATATCAGGGTCTGGGATGGGGGTGGGGCGGGGGGGAGCGTTGAGGGCCAACTAACCAGGGCCTGGGCTCTCAGACACCAGCTGTGCTCGGCTGCGGTGGTGCCTGGGACCCAAGCGAGGAGCAGCACTGCATGTCCTGGTTTCTGTGCCTGCCCTGAGCTGTGTCACTCAGACTGTGATGGGTATGGTCTATAGAGTAGACTGTGATTGGGAATTTCTTGTACATATGGTATCCTGTAGTTCTGGTGAAATCTTCTACATACCTCAATTATAATCTGTATACTATGTATTTCAGACTGAAGGTCACTACAATTTGTATTAAGTGTTCAATATACTGTGCAAACAGTGATAAATATCGCACATTGAGAGTCAGTTAGTTCAGTTGGCTGGATGGCTGGTTTGAGATGCAGAGTGACACCAACTGTGAGGGTTCAATTTCCACTACTGACTGAGGTTAACGTGAAGGACTCTCCTTCTCAGCCACTTCCCCTCACCTGAGGTGTGATGAGCTTCAGGTTAAACCACTGCTAGTCATCTCTCTCTAATGAGAGGGTAACTCTATAGTCTGGTAGGGCTATGGTGACTTTACCATGTTGGACTTAACTCTGCACACGTTCAACTGTGAGGGGAATTTCTTATATACAATCAGATTGTGATCATGATAAGCATTATGTGGAAGTGCATTGATTGAACTGAAAACTATGGACAAGAAATTGAGTGAATGGTAGAAAATAATGAGAACTTGTTAGATAAGGCTGGGAGGAAGTACTGAGCAAGATGCCTCAGGAAGCAATGGCTTGGATATTCGTGGAGTGCTGGAGACCTGCCTCCGTATCTGGAAGAAATTGCTTTCATCGTGGGCTTTGGGAATGGTTACAGAATGTGGGGAAGTGGGGAACGCGTAAGTGGGGAAACACAAGATGAGCAGAACCCATGCAAGCTCAGTGCTGAGTTCAAACAGATCTATTTAAGCTGAAGCAAAGGGCTTACCCAACAGTATGTATGCGATGATAATTTACAGTTGATGTAAATGTTCTTGAAGGGTGGACAAGGTCTGTAAACTATCGAGCTTTCAAGTTATTTAAGTTTTTACCCTTAAAAAAACTGCTTGCATGTTTCTGAAAGTTGAACAAAAAAAAAATTGATCCATTAATTTCAATTTGTTGACATGATCTTAAGTACTGTCCACATGAGCATTATTGCTTCCAACAACCTTTAATTATCACTGTTGGGGGAACTTTATGTTCAGAATTTCATTGTCATCTCCACAATGCTATTAAAGGCTTAGCTACCTTTGACGTGGAGCCATGAATGCAAATGTTTACGTACTTGAAGTGGTTTAAATGTATTGCATATGCTTTCACAAATTAGTTTTTTTTTGATAAAGTGAAGTCTGTAACTGAGAGAAATTAACAGAGGGCTGCAATTTGTTTTCTATCAGTATTATGGCTGGTCATTGTAGGGTAGGAACTGGTATCCATTAGATGTATAAAAAGCAGAAGGAACAATAGTTTATCACCTTAGCCTGTGCCCAATCTGTGCACAAGAACAAAGACAAAGCTAATAGAGAACATATAGGTATTATATGTTAACCTGCCAAAACCAGGCATTAGCCCCTTACATATTTTAACGGGGATACTAAGACCTGTTACATCCAGAAGACCTGTTACAGCATCTTTCCCAGAAATTATGGAGCAAACCTTGACTCTTAATGGTTTTTTAAGAAATCATTTTCTTTAAGTGTAGAGCAGAAAGATATAGCTCTGCTCCCCCTGGCTCTACTACATTTCGAACAGATGCTGCTGCCAGCCACAAACATCATTCATCCCATTGCTCTTTCTTACCTTCACCTCCTCACCACAACCCCCTCACATACAGCAACTTACCCAAGGGGCACAGGATAAAATGATGTGTTGGGGAAAAGTGACCTGCCTGTGGAGGTGTGACAGGCAACAACAATTCCCTGCGTTATTAAGGTGAGGCCCAGTTTTGCGCACAATTGATGCAAAACCTAGCCTGCACTCAAAAATTGGGCCAAACTGATTTTCAAATTGACCTGGAATGTTGAATCACCAGGTAACAGAGAATTTCCAGCACATTATTCCTAAGCATCAGCCATTCTGCAATCCTTTTCTATATGGTAAACTATATTTTCAATCCACCGCTGTTTTGCACAGACAGGGTATTTCTAGAGAGGATCTTATCTCTGGATGGAGAGGAGGAAGGTGCCACGTACAGAGTCTCAAAATGAAGGGCAAGCCAATTTACTGGACTGGAATGAAGAGAAATCTCTTAACTTCCAAGTGAAATCTGTAGAATTGTGTGGCCCAGAGGGACATGGAAGCTCAGATCAATTGATTTCTAGATACTGACAATATCAAGGCACATGGTGATAGTGCTGGGAAATGACCTTGAGGTTGACAATCAATTATGACAGGAAGATGGCCTTCATAGCATGAGGATTCAAGTACAGGAGCAGGAATGCCTTGCAGAAATTCTGCAAGGCCTTGGTGAGATCTCACCTGGACTATCCTGTGCAGTTTTGATCTCCTTGTCTGACGAAAGATGTTCTGGCTACAGAGTGGCTGCAACGAAGATTTATCAGACTGATTCCTGAGATGGCAGGACTAACGTATGAACGGAGGCTAGGTCGGTTAGGACTACATTCACTTGAGTTGAGAAGAACGAGGCGGAAATTTCTTAGAAACCTCTAAAATTCTAACGGGACTAGACAGTTTGGAAGAAGAGTCATACCCAACTCAAAACAGTAACTCTGCTTTCTCTCCACAGATGCTGCCAGACCTGTAGCATTTCTCCAGCCTTTCTCTGTGTTTGATATGATTTGATTTGATTTATTGTCACATCTACCTAAGTACAGTGAAAAGCTTTGTTTGCAAGCACTACAGGCAGATCATAGTAAGCAGGGACATTCAGATCATAGGGTGAAAAAATAACCTGGGAGAGTAAGGCTTACAGGTTGCACTGCAGAGGACACATGATAGGCAAGATCAACATGAACAAGATCAGCATTATTTGATGTTAGAGAGTCCATTCATCACTCTAATAACATCAGGGAAGAAGCTGTTCTTGAACTCACAGGTGCATGTGCTCAAGCTTCTGTATCCTCTGCCTGATGGAAGGAGGTTGTCGGAGAGCACTGCCTGGGTGCGATGGGTCTTTGGTGATGTTGGCCGCCTTTCTGCAGCAGCCAGCCATGTAACTGGAGTCCACGGATGGTAGGTTGGCTTCCGTGATGGTCTGGGCTGTGCACACCACCTTCTGTAGTTTCTTACGGTCCTGGGAAGAGCAGTTGTCATACCAGGCCGTTATGCACCTGGACAGTATGCTTTCAATGGTGCAGCTGTAGAAGTTGGTGAGGGTCCTTATGGACATGCCAAATTTCCTGGGCTGCCTGAGGAAGAAGAGACGTTGTTGTGCCTTCTTTGCTACAGATTTCCAGCATCCACAATGTTTTTCCTTTAGACAGGATAAATGCAGGGCAGACATTCCCAGTGATCAGGCCAGAACCAGGGGTCACAGTTTAAGGGTATGGCATAGGCCATTTCAGACTGGCTGATGGGACTAGATTAATTTAGGATATCTGGTTGGCATGGACGAGTTGGATCGAAGGTTCTGTTTCCATGCCATACTGAGATGAGGAGGAACATTTCCACCCGGAGAGTGGGGGCGGGGTGGTGTCTGTGGAATTCTCTGCCACGGAAGTTCCATATTCAGTTCATTTACCTCAAATGTAACTCCTTGGGTTTCTTCTCAGCAACAAAAAAATTATTGAAATTCATATTTTCAGATATATCTCCTGAAGAAGCAGCACTGTTTGTAGGAGAAACAATCTCCTACATGTTAAAAGTGGCATAGCAGTGATTGCACTGCTAACACTGAGGCTGTAAGGTTTAAAGCAACGTGTTTTCTTCTGAGGCTGTGGTGGATCAATTCTTGCATATTAAAGTTTTGTCCTGGGACATTAACTTAAGTCCTTTGTTAAACATGTTTAGCATCCACAAAGAACACGAATGTGACAGTACATCTTGATTTGGTCCTCATGCTGGTGACATGCTTAAAATCTGCTGGTTTGCTGTAAACTATATCTTTGCTTAGCTTTGAATTGGTTATAAATGGTCAGTGAACAAAGGAAACAGGATCCTTTCAGTCTGACCCTTTTATCAGTGCTACCTTCTGTTTGAGCTGAGCAGTACCAGTGCGAATTGTTTCATGATCAGAACTGAGGTTCCATCCCAGTACCTTTTGTTTCTCTTATCTTATTGTAAATGTTATGACTGCGCAAACATTGTATGGTTTGGAGAGAAGTTTCAATTGCTGTGGTCTCCGGTGTTTTTGCAATGCTTTTCTCCACAGATGCTTTCCAATCATCTGCTGCTGGCTTTTGTGTGACAGGGATGTGAACACACACAGACACACACAAACCCCCACACCCCTCCCCGCACACACAACCACCCCTCCCCACACACACAAACCCTCACACCCCTCCCCGCACACACAAACACCCCTCCCCGCACACACAAACCCCCACACCCCTCCCCGCACACACAAACACCCCTCCCCACACACACGCTCTGAATGACATTTCATTCTTCAGGCATAAACACTTAAAACTGATCAAAAGCCATCATCAGAACCATTTTCTGTGCTGTGTTGTAATATTGTGATCAGATCACCAACACATCGAGTACGGATGTTCTAACATTACAGCGATGGCTAGAATTGTTAAGTAACAGAAGTAATGTTTTCAGTTTGTTAGCATCTGACTATCTGGCCAGCGCCAATGAGTTAGAACAGGCTCAGGCTGCGACCAGGGAATGGGATTGGGAGTGACAGTACCTGTGGAAAGAAGAACTCAGTTAATGTTTTGCAAGTCCGATTTGACTCTTCTTCAGAACTTCACTTCTGAAGATGAGTCATATCAGACTTGAAGCATTAACTCAATTTCTTTCTCCATAGGTGGTGCCAGATTTGCCGAGTTTCTCTGGCATTCTCCGTGTTTGTTTCAGATTTCCAGCAGCTGCTGCATTTTGCATTTATCGAAAGGGAATTGGAGTGTTCCCTTTCTTTTCATTGCTGACTGCATCATTATAAGGTATATCTGTCACATTGATATTATCCTGGAGGCACAGTGAGCACCTGCTTATACACAAGTCCTTCTGAAGATGTAGAATATTGCGATAAAATTTATGGTATGTAAGAGATGACCTCCTATGACGGGCAATGTCAGCTTAGCACATCAAGGTGATGTTTAACTGCACCAGGTATTTGGTCTGGCCTGCCCCCTTAAGGTGACTGCACATGTGCAAATTATCTAAATGGACATGACCTATGGTGAATAAATGCCAAGTTGCCATGCCAACTAGCAGCTTTCCTTGGATGGGATGGGGGGGATGGTAGAATCATCGAAACCCTATAGTGTGGAAGCAGGCCATTCTACCCATCGAGTCCACACCAACCCTACAAAGGGCATCCCAGCCAGGCTGATCCCCCTACCCTATATCTTTTAATCCTGCATTTCCCATAGCTAACCCACCTACCCTGCAGGTCAACTGGTCAAACTATCAAGCTGGAAGCAAAACACACTTTATTCAGACAGTATAAAATGCAGACAAAATAAAAAGAATTGGCTTAACTGTAACTCTATCAAAATACATAACAAACAATAAATTACTCATTAACTGTTCCAATGTAGCAATATCCCATAAGCACACCCTGGGCAAAGGCAAATTCAGTCAAATAGATTGTCTCACATATAATTCTAGCAGCAGGAAGAGAACCCCAGCTTTTAGCTGTAACAGAGGGAGCTTTCACATCCAGCTTCAAAACCTTAGCAAATGCTGAGAGCAAAAACTTAAAAAATCCTGGGTCTATGGGTGCTTGACCCCACTCGTTCAGGCTGCTTCTATTGTTCCAACTTAAAAAAAAACCAAAGGCTTCACGAGGCTTTGAGAAGAGCGCATATCATCTCTGTCTCAAATTCTCTCCATAAAGAAAAGGACAAAGTACACCTCTTAAAGCCATCGAATCATCACATACTCAACTGAGCTGCAGTAGAATATTCCATAACACTCTTGACTTGTACCTTCTGGATGTTACACAGGCCTTGAGGAGTCAGGTGAGTTACTCAGCATAGAATTCCCACCTCTGACCTATTCTTATAGCCACTGTATTTCTGTGGCCGATTCAGTACAGTTTCTGGTTTTCCCTGGAGTGTCAAAGGCTGAGTGTTGACCTTATAGAGGTTTATAAAATTATGAGGGGCATGGACAGAGTAAATAGACAAGCTCTTTTGCCTGGGATGGGGAGTCAAAAACTAGAGGATATAGGTTTAAGTTAAGAGGAGAATAATTTAAAAGGAACCTCACAGGCAACTTTTTCACACGGAGGATGGTGCATCTATGGAATGAGCTACCAGAGGAAGTGGTGGAGGCTGGTACAGTTACAACATTTAAAAGGCATCTGGACAGATATATGAAAAGAAAGGGTACATTGGGATATGGGCCACATGCTGGCAAATGAGACTACAATTATCTAGGATATCTGGTTGGAATGGACGAGCTGGACCAAAGGGTCTGTTTCCATGCTGTACATCTCTATATGACTCTATGACCAGTCGGAGAATTCAATGATGGTAATATCACTGAAGGTGAAAGGATAATGGTTGGTTCTCTCCTGTTGATGATGGTTATTGCCTGGCATTTCTGAGGCATGAATGTTGCTTTCCATATATCAACCCGAACCGGACTGTCATCCAGGTCTGAATTGGAAACAGATTCATTCAGTATCTAAGGAGATGCGAATAGGGATGAACGTAGTGCAATCATCAGGGAACATTCCCTCCAGCCTAGGGAAATCAAGGATTATGGGGAAAAGGCAGGAAAGTGGTATGGAGGCTGATCAGAGATAACAAGGCGTGGGGCTGGATGAACACAGCAGGCCAAGCAGCATCATAGGAGCAGGAACACTTGACATTTCGGGCCTAGACCCTTCTTCAGAAATGGGGGAGGGGAAGAGGGGTCTGAAATAAATAGGGAGAGAGGGGGAGGCGGATAGAGGAGAGGATAGGTGGAGAGGAGGCAGACAAGTCAAAGAGGCGGGGATGGAGCCAGTAAAGGTAGTGTAGCTGGGGAGGTAGGGAGGAGATAGGTCAGTCCAGGGAAGACGGACAGGTCAAGGGGGCGGGATGATGTTAGTAGATAGGAGATGGGGGTGGGGCTTGAGGTGGGAGGAGGGGATAGGTGAGAGGAAGAACAGGTTAGGGAGGTGGAGATGAGCTGGGCTGGTTTTGGGATGCGGTTGGGGGAGGGGAGATTTTGAAGCTTGTGAAATCCACATTGATACCATTGGGCTGCAGGGTTCCCAGGCTAAATATGATTTGCTGTTCCTGCAGCCTTCGGGTGGCATCACTGTGGCATTGCAGGAGGCTCAGGATGGACATGTCATCTGAGGAACGGGAGGGGGAGTTGAAATGGTTCGTGACTGGGAGGTGCAGTTGTTTGTTGCAAACTGAGCGCAGGTGTTCTGCAAAGCGGTCCCCAAGCCTCCGCTTGGTTTCCCCGATGTAGAGGAAGCCACAACGGGTACAGCGGATGCAGTATACCACATTGGCAGATGTGCAGGTGAACATCTGCTTGATGAGGAAAGTCTTCTTGGGGCCTGGGATTGGGGTGAGGGAGGAGGTGTGGGGGCAGGTGTAGCACTTCCTGCGGTTGCAGGGAAAAGTGGCGGGTGTGGTGGGGCTGGAGGGGAGTGTGGAGCGGACAAGGGAGTCATGGAGAGAGTGGTCCCTCTGGAAAGCAGACAAGGATGGGGAGGGAAAAATGTCTTTGGTGGTGGGGTCTGATTGCAGATGGCGGAAGTGTCAAAGAATGATGCATTGGATCCGGAGGTCCCTCCCCACCCTTATCTGCCTTCCGGAGGGACTACTTCCTCCGCGACTCCCTTGGCCGCTCCACACTCCCCTCCAGCCCCACCACACCCGCCACTTTTCCCTGTAACCGCAGGAAGTGCTACACCTGCCCCCACACCTCCTCCCTCACCCCAATCCCAGGCCCCAAGAAGACTTTCCACATCAGGCAGATGTTCACCTGCACATCTGCCAATGTGGTATACTGCATCCGCTGTACCCGTTGTGGCTTCCTCTACATCGGGGAAACCAAGCGGAGGCTTGGGGACCGCTTTGCAGAACACCTGCGCTCAGTTCGCAACAAACAACCGCACCTCCCAGTCACAAACCGTTTCAACTCCCCCTCCCATTCCTCAGACCTGCAATGCCACAGTGATGCCACCCGAAGGCTGCAGGTACAGCAAATCATATTCAGCCTGGGAACCCTGCAGCCCAATGGTATCAATGTGGATTTCACAAGCTTCAAAATCTCCCCTCCCCCAACCGCATCCCAAAACCAGCCCAGCTCATCTCCACCTCCCTAACCTGTTTTTCCTCTCACCTATCCCCTCCTCCCACCTCAAGCCCCACCCCCATCTCCTATCTACTAACATCATCCCGCCCCCTTGACCTGTCCGTCCTCCCTGGACTGACCCATCTCCTCCCTACCCCCCCACCTACACTCACCTTTACTGGCTCCATCCCCGCCTCTTTGACTTGTCTGCCTCCTCTCCGCCTATCCTCTCCTCTAACCATCCTCTGTCCGCCTCCCCCTCTCTCCCTATTTATTTCAGAACCCTCTTCCCCTCCCCCATTTCTGAAGAAGGGTCTAGGCCCGAAATGTCAAGTTTTCCTGCTCCTATGATGCTGCTTGACCTGCTGTGTTCATCCAGCCCCACGCTTTGTTATCTCGGATTCTCCAGCATCTGCAGTACCTTTTATCTCTGAGGATGATCAGGTTAGCCATAGTCTCATTGAATGGTGGAGTACATCCAATGGGCCAAATGGCCTTCTGCTCTTATGCCTATGGTCTAAAGATGGTATTTGATGAAGCAGCTGTAAATGGTTGAGTATGGGACTGAGATATACTCTAAGAAACTGTGGCAGGGGAAACTCTTGAAGCCCAGTGATAGTGTTCCCTACTCCAGAAGTATGCAATGAAACCTCTGAATGGACTGACTTAAATGTCTTCCCTGAGGTAATCCTGCAGTGATGTCATGTGGATGTTAAAGGTGGGTGACTTAGGAATGGAGTTCAGAGGGCACGGTGAGGACAACATGTATTCATGAAATATAGGCATCACTGGTAGGGTGAGCAATTATATCCCATCCTTTGGAAAACTGTTGAAGGTCACTGAGTTGCACAGCCACTACAGAGGATAGTTAAGAATTTGGACACATTGCTGTGGATCTGGAGTCACATGTACAGCAGACCGAGTAAAGATCCCGGATTTCCACAGTTAACAACTTCTTCCAACCAGGCCAGGCAGCATCAGAGGAGCAGGAAAGCTGACCTTTCAGGTCAGGACCCTTCTTCAGAAAAAGCCATTTCTGAAGAAGGGTCCCAACCCAAAACGTCAGCTTTCCTGCTCCTTTGATGCTGCCTGGCCTGCTGCCTTCCTCCAGCTCCACACTGCGTTATCTCTGACTCCAGCATCAGCAGTTCTTACTATCTCTTCCTCCCTTCAGTACGGTTTGAAGGCAACAAGGAAGGAACCAGAGTTGGATCCATTTCTGACATGAAGTTTGGCAATTAGAGGACATTTCATCAAGCTTGCGATAACTTGGGTTCAAATATGTACAAAGGAGACCAGAAAATATTGAAGGCAAAATCCTCAAAAGCTAATTCAGGGATTGAAGGAGGAATGTGGGCCTGGTGAATTGCCAAAGGGGATCCCAGGGTAAAGAAGTAACAAAGCAACATAAAGCGCCTTTCACAAGCACTGGACATCTCAGTCAACAAAATACTTTACAGCAGCGAGTACACTGTGAATGAATGTTGGAAACACAGCAAACCAGTTGCACAAAGAAACGCCCACAAACAGTAATGCGATAATAAGTGATAATGTAGGATAAATATTGGTCAGAACACCAGGGACAACACCCATGCCATTCTTTGAAATAGTATATTGAGATTCTTTACATCTATTGAAGCAGGCGAGAGCAATATCTCATCTAAAAGACAATACCTCTGCCACTGCGGCATTCCCGCTAGTAAGGCGCTCAATTTCCAGCCTTGAGCTTTGTGTTCAAGTCCTGAAGTGAAACTTGAATCTGAAGCCAGGGGTGCGAGTACTCCCTCCTGACCAGCTCAGCAACAAACTGAGCACATTCATTTGGAGCAAAAAACTAAGGCATTACTTGGATGAAATAATAAATAAAAACCAAAAGAAAACAGATAAAGAAGGCTTACGACAAACGTTAGGAGTATGATTCATTTTCTAACCAGAAAGATTATGGAAAGTAGAGGACAGAATCAAAAATGTTAATACAGGACGCAAAGAGATTACAAGAAAAGATTAGCTGCAACATCAAATGGAATCATAAACCATTTGCTAGACTTATAAAGTGCAAGTGGTTGCCCATGGGAAGAAAAACTAGGGCTGAAAGAGAAATTCTTAATTGAGAGGCAGATACGTAAAGGTCACACCAACAGAAGGAAGGGGAGTTATGGACAGGGCGGTAACAGAGAAGATATGCTATAAAGATCAGTGCTGGTCAACGTGGGCACGTCATGTGGTCTGGATTAACTGCATTCTAAATCACAGATAGATGTAAAGGTAGAAATGATGGAGATAAAGGTCATAATCAATCCTGATTGGAAGCAGGAGTTCTGGAGATGGTCTGGAGGGCTGGAGAGTGGCTAATGTCACATCATAACTCAAGAAACAAGACAAAGATAATTCAGGAAAATGCAGGTCAGTTGAATATTTGGAAGGTATTAGAAATGATCATGAAGGACAAAATGAACGTGGAAAGCCACAGCTTGATCAAGAAGAGTCAAGAATGAATTTATAGTCAGAGTTAGTCAACATGGAAACAGATCCTTCAGCCCAACCAGTCCGTGCTGTTCCTAAACTAAACGAGTCCCACCTGCCTGCTCTTGGCCCATATCCCTCCAAACCCTTCCCATTCATGTACTTATCCAAATGTCTTTTAAAGGTTGTAACTGTACCTACATTATACTAACCCCTCTGGCAGGTCATTCTGAACACATAAACCACTCTCTGGGTATAAAAAGTGGTCCTTTATATCCTTTTTAAATTTTCTCCTCTCACCTTAAAAATATGCCCCATAGTTTTGAACTCACCCAGCCTAGGGAAAAGACACCTGCCATTAACCTTATCTATACCCATTATGGTTTTATAAACCTCAATAATGTCACCCCTCAACCTCCTACACTCCAGTGAAAAAAGTTTATTTCTCAAACCCTCCATACTCAGCAATATTCTGATAAATCTTTTCTGAACCCTCTCCGGTTTAATGTTATCCCTCCCATCACACGCTTTCATCACCATTCCATTGATAACTCACTGCTGCTAAGTGAAAACCCACGACGTGCCTGTGAGAAACTCACTGACTCAGAGATCAGGTTTTGACTCAAGAGTTGTCAGGGTCTGTAACTATCCGCCTGAACATGTGCTACCTGATGATTCTACAAATTACTTTAAAGGGGACTTGACCAAATACTCAGGCGGGAGTTGAGAGAGTTGTGGAAGGTAGGTATGGGACCAAGCAGAACTGCTCTCCTTAGGAGCTAGCACCACCGCAACAGGCTGAATGATCTCTGTCCATGCTGTCAGTTTCTCTGACTCCACTGCAGCATGGCATTCAGGTCAACAACAACCTAGTGTTATAGAGCGCCTTTCACACAGCAAATTGTCCTAGGTTGCTACATGAGGTTGTTCCCAGACACTGGAAATCTCAGAACAGGCAAATGAAAGCCTGGTCAGAGCTACATTTGAAAGGAGCATCTTGAAAACAAAACAGAAAGAGTGAGAGTTTTTGCAGGGAGGGGTAGCGGGGAGATCTGCTAAATCTTACGGCCTCAGCTGCTAAAGGCACGGCCACCAGAGAAGTGAAGGCAACTGAGGATGAGCTAGGGGGTAGAACTGGAGGAAGGGGAATTCACAGAAGGCTGAGGGCCAGTGCAGACAATAGAAGTCTGGAGAAGCATGAATAAAAGTGGCTGTTAAAACATAATGGGTGTACTCTTATAGTGGTCCAAGCACTATGAGATCTGATAAGTTTTCTGGCCGATTCAGAGGAGAAGTCTTAAACGTCAGGAGCACTTCATTCCATCTTCTGCTCCTTGCAAGGGCACAGTGAGTTTCTCGCAAGCACATAGTGGGTTTTCACTTAGCAGCAGTGAGTTACCAATGGGATGGTGATGAAAGCGTGTTCACTGCCTTATTGATGGCCCAGTGTGTCTCTTTAATGTGGGCCACACACCCCACAATACAAGGACACAGGTATCCAACATTACAACCTTTAAAAGACATTTGGATAAGTACATGAATGGGAAGCCTCATGGCATATCCCTGGTGCACGTACAGGATGTTTCTGAACTTTAATGCTGAGCCTCTGGCTGTACCAGCGACTATCATTGCAATGCTCCAGCAAGGAGCCTCTGTGCCCAGCTCAGCAACCACATCAGGCTGAATGCCTGGCCAGTTCACTTACTCTCTTAGCACTCAACCCTCTCTGAGACTCTGAGTACTCACAGTATCCTCACTTTGCCTTTTTGCACTTTGTTCATTCAGAGCTACCAGGTTCGTGCTACTTTTGTCTTGCCTTGCAAATTATCCCAGGCACAAAGGAAGGAAGCACACCTCAATCAAGTCCAGGTGGACAGCCATCAGTGGGGCGGGGTGTCCCAGCAACAAGTCAAGGACAGTCTCCAATAATAATCCAGGGGTTTGGAAACAGCCAGTCAACCAGCCACTTGTGGCTGTCAGAGTTTGGCTGCTAACTACAGAAGGGGTGAGAAGCTGAACACTAGGCACCCTGACTCTTATTGCCCTATTAGGGGCTGTTTTCCTTCTGGAATGAGAGAGAGGCAGAGAAAGGGAGATAAAAGTGGATGGGTCAGCCGTGACTGTTGGCGCAGTTGAGGAGTTGTCTAGAGTGAGTGAGTAGGCAGCAGTGAGGACAGAGGGGGTTAGTGCTGTTAGGGTCTGAGGTGGTTTAGATCAATGAGGGAAGATGTAGCAGACAATAGTGAGACAGTGGTAGGTCATGAGCCTTGGTGGGAGGTGGGCACAGTAGCTGAGGTAGAGTGAGTGTGAGGTATCAGAGAAGATAGTGGCACTCAGACTAACAGAGCGCAGAAGGTCATTGAGCTCCTTCCTGCAGAGCTGGGCATTCTCCAGACAGCTGATCTACTCTAATCCAGGTGGCAACCTCAGACAATGGTCTGATGTTGTGTCCTCCACTGACGGTCCAAGGGCACAGAAAGTCTCACCTCTGTGCCACCATGCCCAGCAAGTCCCTGCCGCATACCTGGGCACTGACTTCCCCCTGCTTGCCATGTCTGGGACAAATGCCAAGAGCCACACAGTGCAACTCCAGTCTGACCATGCTTGTCCAGGTGCACAATGAGCTTTTGAAGATGGTACAGGCACCAATAACACTGATTAATTCTAGGGCTATCTGCTCAGTGGCAAGTTGTTACCAAGAACAGCCAGTGTTAAGATGGAGCTGGAACTGGACACGATGGAGATCACAGGGGCCAGGCAGGTAGCTAACGAGATGAGTTTGGTAAGGTACAGTGAGAAAAGCACTAAGCCTCACAGTGGAAATTTCTCCAAAATAAAATTTATTGCACTTTGGACTTAACCAAAAAAAAAAATTCAGCTCAAAGGGTTAATTTGGGCAAATTAAAAGATCAACATATCTATCTGAGTTTGAGTTATAGAAAGAGATTCACTTTAGAACTCTAGTATACGTGCATTATGCCTGTCATGGATGCAGAGCAGCGAGATGCTGGAGGTCTGTATTAACTTCTCCAATTGTATAAAAGAAAAGCCACAGCCAGCACCAGAAACTTAATCCTTGGCAGAACCTACCACTGAGGTATTTCAGCTGGAAGATGCTGATTTACTCCGTTAGGTTGAGCTGAAACCACCAATTCCAGGTGTCAAGTAATAGGCGGGAACAGCTGTCATGAACAGCAGTGCTGACGTGTATGAATCATTGATTGATCGTCAGAGAGGGTTACCACACTCTACACACGCCTGTCTGCGTGCAAGCCTGCTCCGACACGCAATTAACACAAGCTGCTCAAGGCTGCTTTCGTTAAATAGCAAAGCTTTTAGAGTCATAGGGGAATACAGAACAGACTTGAAGCATATTCAGGCGAGAAAGCACATTCTTAGGGTCTAGGCCCGAAACGTCAAGTTTTCCTGCTCCTATGATGCTGCTTGGCCTGCTGTGTTCATCCAGCTCCACACCTTGTTATCTCAGATAGGATCTTGTTAGCTGAGGGTGTAAAGGTGGGCAGGCAGCAAAAAGACACGATGCCAAGGCAGGGACATGGAATTAAGAGACTGAGCAGAGTCAGTCTAATTGAAAGGTGGAACAAGCTAATGGGCCTGAATCAACTAAACCAATTTTAAAAGTTTGTTCTTGGCCGTTTACATGGCTGGTCAGGCCAGCAATTACTGCCCATCCCTAATTACCTGGAGGGGCAGTTTGAAGTCAACTACATTGCTGTGGGTCTGGAATCACGTGTCAGCCAAACCTGGTTCGGTTGGCAATTTCCTTCTCTAAAGGACATTAGTGAACCGGATGGATTTTTAACAATGGTTACACGGTCACCATTAGTCTAGCTTTTTGATTCTAGACTTTTACTGAATTCAAATTTCACCATCTGCCCTGGTGAGATTCGAACCCTGTTTTGGAGGAAGAATGTGAGAATTATTTGTACAGCTTGTATCTTATCAGACACAAACTGCTCATCAGGTCCTGGGGTTTACAATCAAAACAAGTACTGCGGGTTCTCGTAAGGCCAGCTCGGCGCCTGCAGTGTCCCCCAAGTGCAAAGTCACGTTGCTTCTCTTTTCCTTTAAAGGAAGGTGCAAAACTGTCTAGGGTCCTGTAAGTCTGATTGAAACTTTTTTTATTTATTCATTTGTGGGATGTGGGTGTCACTGGCTGGCCAGCATGTACTGCCTGTCCCTAGCTCCCCCCTTGAGAAAGTGCTGGGGAGCTGCCTTCTTGAACCACTGCAGTCCACCTGCTGTTGATTCACCCACAATTCTATTAGGAGGGAATTCCAGGGTCTGGACCCAGCAATAGTGAAGGAACAGCAATATATTTCCAAGTTGAGATGGTGAGTGGCTTGGAGGGGAACTTGGCGGTGGTGGTGTTCCCATGTATCTGCTGTCCTTGTCCTTCTAGATGGAAGTGGTCATGGGCTTGGAAGGAGCTGTCTGAGGATCTTTGGTGAATTTCTGCAATGCATCTTATACATAGTACACACTGCTGCTACTAAGTGTCGGTTTTGGAAGGAGTGGACACATATGGATGCGGTACCAATCAAGCGGGCTGCTTTGTCCTGGATGGTGTCAAGCTCCTTGAGTATTGTTGGGGCTGCACTCGTCCAGGCAAGTGGAGAGTATTCCATCACACTCCTGATTTGTGCCTTGTAGATGGTGGACAGGCTTTGAGGAGACAGGAAGGGAGGTACTCGCCACAGGATTCTTAGCCTCTGACCTGCTCTTGTAGCCACTGTGTTTATGTGGTGAGTCCTGTTAAGATTCTGGTCAATGATAACCCCCAAGATGCTGATAGTGGGGGATTCAGTGATGGTAACGTGCTGTTATATTGATGTTACATAACCTGAGAATCAGGACAACAGTAGTAGACTAGTCTCAGAAAGCAACGCACACCACCTCAGTGGGAGTGGTAAAATGGTTTCATTTATCCTGACTAGATTATTTTTAAATTAAGTAGATGTGTACAGGTGTCAGACTGTAAATGAGATCAGACTGCATCACAATGCCTGTTCTTCTGGGTTTTGAGAAAGATGTGGGTGTCGTTGGCAATGTCAAACTTTGTTGTCCATTCCTAATTGCCCTTGAATTGGAGTGTCTTACTTCAGGCCAATTCGGAGGACAAACAACAGACAACCACTTTGCTATAGACCTGGAGTCCCATGTTAGCCAGTTGGTAAGAATGGCAAATTTCCTGCCAAGGATATCAGTGATTTTTTTTATGATAATCCACAATAATTTCATGCCACCATTACTGAAAAGAGCTTTACATTCCAGATGCTTTTTTAAAAAATTGAAATTATTGAATGGGATTTGAACCCATGTCCACACACCCCTAACCTCAATCTCTGGATGACTGGCCCAGTGACATTACCACCCAGTACCCCCTGTGACTTTTGAGGCTGAATTTAGTGGAGTCCCACAACCAGGGGCAAAACCAGAAGGTTTTCAGCAGGAAGCGAGGGTTTATTTGACCAGCAGCAACTATCAAGAGCCAATCGATCAGTGAGACAGTACAGCTGTTGTAAATGGCAGCTATTTCAGAGACAGCAGCTGGAGGGAGAGGCACATCGATGGCCACGTGCCCTTGAAAGGGTCAGAGTAGAATTGCAAAACGCCTGAGATCAAGGTGGTTGGGTGCTGGCAGGTGCCGGGGGGGAGGCAGGTGGGGTGCTTCATTGTCACATAGGGTGCACTGCCATAGGAAGGCCTCTCCATCAGTCACAGAGTGCCCAGAACAGAGGGCCCCTCTCCCCAGAACATGCTGCAAATTTCACAATTATTTTCCCAAGGGGTGCTGATCCACCTGCTTTCCCACCCCATTTGCCCAATGACGCCCTCCTCCCAGTCCATCCTCGCAAGGTCTGAAAAATTCTGACCCCAATAACAGGGGCAGGAGGGTCAAACGTCTGGCAATAAACCTCCGCAAGATGTAAATCAAAGAGAAAAATCTTCAACACAATCAATAGCTGACTATCTTACTGTGAAAACAACGATGACTGATGTAACACAAAGTGGAGTAATTAAGCCCTTCAAAGAAGAGTGTTTACTCACAGTTATGGCTTGTTAACAACACCCTATTGTTAACAATATGGACCAAGGAGACCAAGGTTCAAGCCCACCTGTTCCAGAGGTGTGTAATAACATTACTGAGCAGGTTTTCAATTAGAAAATAGATTTTTTGAAAAAATAAAAGTATAGCAATACGAACCGGTGATTTTTTTTAAACGGATTCGCAGTGCTTGTTTAAGTGGAGTGATTGGTGAAGTTTTTTCTGAGATCCCACTTAGAAGTACAGACATTTCCAACAGAAGCAACACTCTCGCATCATTCAACAAATCTACCATCAAATCTTTCCCCTTTGCATTGAGAATCTGATTCATGCTGTTGTTCATGAAAGAAATGTATATTTATATAGCAACTTTTACAATTTTAATACACCACAAAAGACGCCGTAGCTAATGAAGTATTTCTGAAATGTGTGGCCACTTTAGTTATGTATGAAATCTGACAGCCAATTATCCCACAGCAAGATCCCACAATGTGGTAATGACCAGATCATATGATATTAGGAATGTTGGTTGAACAATAAATACTTCCCACTATGTCAGAAAGAACTCCAATGCCCTTCTTTGGTGAGTTCTGCTGAGAGTATTGGGAACCTGACCTTGAGTTATTTCCCGGTCACAAAATGTGCTCAGAGTGGATAACGCAGCTTCTGGCCAATTGAGAAGCTGCACTGATAGGTCATCTGTATGCCCACTGTCTATTGGTATGGTGGATGATTTCCCAAGGTAGGAGCTGGCCAACACAGCAAGAGAGACCATCAGCGGCACTGGAAAACCCAAGCAGTAGCAGTGACTGGAGCTACCATCGATATAAGGGGGAATGGCCATGATCCCATAACGCATCAACTGGTTACATCCAGTTCCAATAATCCCACACTCCACTGGCAAGTTAACCACAAGACCAAAAGACATCAGAGCAGAAGTAGACCATTCAACCCATCAAGTCTGCTCTGTCATTCAACGAGGTCGTGGCTGATCTGATAACTTTCAATTCCACGTCCCTGTCTTTTCTCCATATCTTATGACCTGGTAAGACATGAGCGTCATCATTTTCTGACTGATACATTTTTATCTCCATCTTCGTTCAGCAGAACTCAACCCCCTGCCTACTCTCTCAGGGGAGCATAAAAAGTTCCATGACACCATTTGAAAGGAGGGCAGTGGAGTTCTTTCTGACACTGTGGTAAATATTTAGTGCTCAACCAACATTCCTAAAATCTGATGATCTGTTCATTATCACATTGTGGGATATTGCTGTGGGGAAATTGGCTGTCAGATTATAGAAGTGGCCATACTTCCAAAGTACTTCGGTGGCAATGATGTCTTTTGCGGTGTCTTAAAGTTGCTATATAAAAATAAATTTCTTTCATGCTGTCATTGAATTGGATTCTCAATGCAAACGGTAAAGATTTGTGCAGCTTGACTCCTCCTACTCTCTGGTGCATGGACATGATGTAGGAGCTGGGTCTGCATGACACCAAAAATGTGGTACTGCAATCACTGTCATTAAGTAGCTCCTTATCTAGTTTCATTGCAACTCCTGTTACACCCAAGCCTGCTCTACCATCTTAAAATTGGCTCGGACTAGGGTGAGTTCTCCATCGAACAGTCCAGATGCTTTCACCATTTCTGGTTGATATTCAGTCACTATTTACAAAGTTACCTCCAAATCGAATCTTTCCTGTTGGAATTAACCCTATCAAGTAACGTGTTCCAATTTGCATCAAGCTGTTTCTATTCAGAGGCTTCTACCACTCTGTCTTCACTTGCTAAATGCTGGTTCAATGAAAAGAAAAGCCAATTTACAGATTAATAATTGCCCCAAAATATATCAGTGAATGAAAGCTGCAATTAAAAAGTATACTGGAATAGATGGAAATATATGGCTATGGCAATTTAAGATTGGCTTGAATGAAGACCTTCCTTGGTCTGCCATTTTTGATGCAATGGGAACTTTAGAAATTGAAGCAAAACTTCAGGACGACATTTTGAATAAACTTGTTGTTGGCGAGCATGTGGGAAGTATCCTGCCTCAGGGAAGACCAACCTTTTCTGCCATCTCACTGCCCATTAATGGGGATGTGCAGTAGGAGTATTTCTAAATTAGCCTGTCATCTGTTACTCATCTAAACAGGCAGATAATCATTAAGAATACTCATGCCTCTGGCAGGTGCAACAATCTTGTCAAAACATGATCTGTCAACATGTACCAGTTTACTGTTCAAACAAGAGCATTGTTCAAATTCTGTTGGAAGTAATAGGAAAGAAATTAGTAACAGCAAAAAACTAGCACTGGACAAATTGACGGGACTAGATTTATATCTCAGACCATTGAAGGAGGTAGAGGAAATGGATGCATAGTTGGTCATCTTCCAAGGTCTTAAGGAGTCCAGAAGAGTTAGCACAACTTGAAAGGTTGTAAATGTAACTCCATTGTTTGCGAAAGGAGGGAGAGAGGAAACTGGGAACTACAAACCTGCTAGCAATTATAAAAGGACATGGTAACTGAACACTTACAGGGTCATAGAGTTATATAGCATGGAAACAGACCTTTCAGTCCAACCAGTCCATGATGATCATGTTCCCAAACTAAACTAGCCCCACTTGCCTGCATTTGGCCCATATCTCTCCAAACCTTTCCTATTCATGCACTTATCTGAATGTCTTTTAAATGTTTTAACTGTACCAGCATCCACCACTTCCCTCTGGCAGTTCATTCCGCACTTGAACCACTCTCTGTGTAAAAAAAGTAGCCCCTCACATCCTTTTTAAAAACAAACATTCTCCTTTCACTTTAAAAATATGCCCCCTAGTTTTGAACTCATCCACCCCAAGGAAAAGACCCTTGCTGTTCACCTTATCTATACCCCTCATGATTTTATAAACCTCTATTAGGTCCATCCCTGGCAGTATTCTAGTAAATCTTTTCTGAACCCTCTCCAGTTTAATGATACCCTTCTTATAGCAGGGCAACCAGAACTGCACACAGTACGCCAGAAGAGGCGTCACCAATGTCCTGTACAACCTCAACATGACCTTCCAACTCCTAAACTCAAAGGTCTGAGCAATGAAGCCGAGTGTGCTAAATGCCTTCTTAACCAACCCATCTTTGTGTGACACAAATTTCAAAGAATTATGTACCTGAACCTCTAGGTCTCTCTGTTTTAGAACACCTGAAAGCAGTTTATAAAATAATGACAGGTATAGATAGAGTTAATTGTGGTTGTCTGTTTCCTAGGATGGGGGATTTCAAGACTAGGGGGCACATTTTTAAGGTGAGAGGAGACAAATTTAAAAAAGACATAAGAGACCAATTTTTTTTGTTTTTTTTTTACACAGAGTGTGGTTTGTATGTGGAATGAACTTCCTGATGAAGTGGTGGATGTGGGTACAATTACAACATTTAGAAGACATTTGGATAGATACATGAATAGGAACGGTTTGGAGGGATATGGGCCAGGAGTAGGCAGGTGGGACTAGTTTAGTTTGGGATTATGTTTGGCATGGACTAGTGGGACCGAAGGGTCTGTTTCTGTGCTGTATGCCTGTATGACCAGCCAGAGCCCCACCCCATTAATTGTACAAGTCCTGCCCTTGTTTGTTTTTATCAAAATGCAACACCTCACATTTATCCAAATTAAACTCCATCTGCCACTCCTCAGCCCACTGACCCATTTGATCAAGATTTCTTTGTAATGTTAGATAACCTTCTTCACCGTTCACTATACCACAAATTTTGGTGCCATCCGCAAACTTACTAACCATGCCTTCTATTTTCTCATTCAAATCATTTATGTAATTGACAAATAAAAGAACACACAGAACCTTGTCAAAGGCTTTACTAAAATCCATATAAACATGTGCTGCTCTGTCCTCATCAATCCTTTTGGTTACTTCCTCAAAATAAACTCAACCAAGTTTGTGAGACACAATTTCCATTGCACAAAGCCATGCTGACTATCTCTAACCAGTCCTTGCCTCTCTAAATGCATGTAAATCCTACCTTTCAGAATCATCTCCTAACAATGTACCCACCTCCAACATAAGCCCAAAGGTCTATAGTTCCAGGCTTCTCCTTACAGCCTTTCTTGAATAAAGGCATAACGTTAGCCACACTCCAATCTTCTGGGCACCTCACCCGTCAACTTGAGGAAGATCTCGGTTAGACAGTACCTGCAGTACAGTGTGCGATTTTGGTCTTCTTAACTCAAAGTTATTATCGCCATACAGAGAATGTAATGAACATTCACCGTACTTGGTCCCAGGATGACTGTCATGGTTGGTTTGCTCGCTGAGCTGAATCATTAATTTGCAGACGTTTCATTACCCTACTGGGCTGGGTAACATTATCAGTGCAGCCTCCGATGAAGCAATGTAGCATTTTCCCACTTGCTATTTAAACTCTGGGGTCCATTGGAGTTGATTACCTCATTTCCGGGTTTTCTTTGCAGTGGTGCGTTTATAGGGTCTAATCCTATATGTTTATTGTTGGCCTTCTTGGTGGAGAACCACGTCTCCGGGAATTCCCATGCCTGTCCCTGCTTGGCTTGTCCTAGGAGCCTGACATTGTCCCAGTGAAACTGGTGGTCCTCCTTATCTGTATTTGTGGAGATGAGTGAGTATTGGTTGTGTGTTTTCATTGCTAGTTGGTGTTCATGTATTCTCATAGCCAGTTTCCTTCCTGTCTGTCTAATGTAATGTTTGTATGGAATCTCGTATATGACATTAGTTCTGTCCATAGCGGGTAAGGGGTCTTTGGTTCTTGCTAGCTGTTGGCGTAGTGTTGATGTAGGTTTGTGTGCTATTCTGATGCCCAGTGGCCATAGGAGTCTTGTGGTCAGTTTGGATATGTTCTTGATGTACAGTAACATGACGAGTGTGTCGGGGCGTACTGTATCTTCCTGTTGTTGTTTGTGGGACAGGCATTGTCATACCCAGCTGTTCGGGTATCCGTTGTCTCTAAATACTTGGTGGAGATATTCTTCTTCATTTTGGCGTAGTTTTGGGTTGCTGCGGTGTGTTGTGGCTTGTTTGAACAATGTTTTCATGCAACTCCGTTTGTGGGTGTTGGGCTGGTTACTGTTGAAATTTGGGACTTGATCCGTGTGCGTGTGTGGCCTTTTTGTATACTTTGGTCAGAAATTCCCCATTGACCCTGCGTAATAGCATCACATTGAGGAATGGGTGCTGTTTGTTCTTTCCTTCTTCTCTGGTGAATTTGATGCTGGTGAAAATGTTGTTTATAAGTTGGTGTGTTTCTTCCAGTTTAGTTCGTGTAATGATGACGAAAGTGTCGTCCACAAATTCGAACCATAGTCTGGGTTGGATCTGTGTAAGAGCTATGCTTTCAAGTCTCCTCATCACTGTTTCTGCTATTAGTCCAGAGATGGGTGACCCCATTGGTGTCCCGTTGATCTGTTCATAGATCCAGCCATTAAAGATACAGTGGGTCGTGAGGCATAGGTCCAGTAACTTCAGCATGTTATCTATGGAGATGGTGCTATTCGGGTCCAGTTTCTTCAGTAGCATTGCTAGTGTTTCTCTTGCCAGTGGTATGTCGATCGATGTGAATAGGGCGGTAATATCAAATGACACCATGGTCTCATCCCTGTCTATTCTTATGTCGTTGAGGGATTTGAGGAACTCCTGGGCTGAGTGGATTGAGTGGGGTGACTTGCTGATGAGGTGCTTTAGTCTTCATTGTAACTCCTCAGCTAACCCACGTGTTGGTGTGCCTGGGAGGGAGACTATGGGTCTAAGTTTGTGGGTTCCGGTTTGTGTATTGGAAGGCTGTAGAATCAGGGGGTGTTTGTCCCTTCTGGTTTCATTTATAGGTAGTCCATTTTGTTGACTTTTCCAGTCTGCTTAAGTCTCTTGTTTCTCAGTTGCAGTGTCGGGTCTGTTTCCGCTTGTCGGTATGTATTGTGTCTGCTAGTAGCTTCTGTGCTTTAGTGGTGTAGCCTTGCTTGTTGAGATACGCCCTTTGTCCGCTGGTAGGATTATGATGTTTATGTATTTTTTCAGTCTTTCCACGGCCTCCCTTTCTGTTGTGTTGAGTGGGTTGAATTCATTCCTTCTGGTCAACGTTGGGACTACCGTCTGTCTTATGGCTTGTTCAGTTTCCTCACTGATGCCATTGGTCTTTAGACTGGCTTCTAGCGTGGCTAAGAATTCTGTCTTGTTAGCATCTCTGTGGTTGTAATTGAGTCCATGTTATTACTACACCATTCTCTGCGTCTGTCAGTTTTCTGTTGGATAGATTTCTTATCTAGGTGTCTGATCTTATTACCCAGCGGGGGTCTGCGAACTAACAAACCAGCTCGGTGAGCGAACCAACCACAGCATCCACAACCCGAGCTACAAATCTACTCAAGAATATTAGATGACTGTCTTATTCGGCAAACTGGGCCTGTATTCTTCAAATCTCTGCGGAATGAGAAGCGACATAATTGAGACTTACAAAATATTTCAAGGGATCGAGAAGATTGATGTAGCCATGATACATCCCTCGTTAGGGAGTCTTGAACCAAGGGCGGCAGTTGAAAAATCAGGGGGGTACCCTTAAGTCTGAGATCAAGAGATATTATTTTACTCAGAGGGCTGTGAACCTTTGGAATTCTCTACCACAGAGAGCTGTGGGAGCTCGGTCTTTCACTACACTTAAGAGATTGATAGGTTTTTGATAACACCTTTTACTCACCCCAGCCCCATAACACTGTACGCCAGGGGTAAAGTGTTCAAACAGCCATGATTGTATTGAATTGGGGGGGCTGCAGCCTCAATGGGCTGAATGGTCTACTGTATTCCTAGGACAGAAAGGGACTAAAACTAGTCCAAGGAGTCACTTAGCATCTGTGCAGTGCTCATATTTTATGCAAGATTATCTCTGTTCCAAGAAGAAAAAGTTCCAACTTCACTAGCACTGCATTATATGACCACTAGAATAGTAGATAAGCAATTAAAAGGACTTGGTGTTGCTATGGTTACAAACTCCATGGTTCCAGTGAAATATCTGATAAATATTGGAGGTTATCTGATAAACAAGAGCGCTAGATTTTACTCTTACAGATGGATACAAGGAGCACCAGCAGCCAAGGCAAAGGTGTTATAACAAGGTATGGGGCTGGATGAACACAGCAGGTCAAGCAGCATCATAGGAGCAGGAAAACTTGACGTTTCAGGCCTAAACCCTTCATCAGAAAGGGTTTAGGCCCGAAATGTCAAGTTTTCCTGCTCCTATGATGCTGCTTGACCTGCTGTGTTCATCCAGCCCCATACCTTGTTATCTCGGATTCTCCAGCATCTGCAGTACCTTTTATCTCGAAGGCAAAGGTGTTAATGGGGACTGCCAAACAAATCCACAATCTTTTCTCCCATTACAGCTGGTTATGCTATTTCTTCAAAGTTTCTGCCAATCTACCACCACAATTTATGCAGGAACTTGGAGACTCTTCCCCTCCCCCCATCTAAGGAAACCGTCACCTTTAATGTATAATATAAAAGGCAGTTAAGGAGAATATTGAAAGAAAAAGCATATACGGAGTCAAAAGCCCCAGTGACTAGGATAAATTTGTAATCGAACAAAAGGAGGACTAAGATAAAAAAGCCAGAGAAAATAAACAACAAGGGTAAACTAGCAAGGAATATAAAAACTGACAATAAGAGCTTCTTTAAATATACAAAAAGGAACTGAAAGGTTAAAGTGATAGGCCCCTTTAAAAATGAATTTGGTGATATAGTTATGGGGAACCACAAAGAAATGGCAGCGGCGTTGAACAGATATTCTGCATCAGTCTTTAAGGTGGCAGATACCTCAAGCATCCCTTTTATACTCAAGAATGTGGGGGAGGAATTAAATACCATCACCATCAGTAGAGAAATAGTATCAAACAAACTAATGGGACTAAAGGCAGGTAAGTTCCTTGAATGTGATGGCTTGCATCGGAGGATCGTTTCAGAGGTAACTGTGGAGATAGTGGTTGCACTGGTTGTAATTTTCCAAAAATTGTTGGGTTCTGGAGAAATACCAGAGGATTGGAAACTGCTAATGTGACACCCCTATTCCAAACGGCAGGGAGTCAAAAGTCTATAGGCTGATTAGTCTAAATTCTATTGTTGGAAAAATGTGGAAATCAATTATTAAGGAAATAATAGCAGCACATTTGGAAAATCACTACCTAATCAAGCAGAATCAGCATGGCTTCATGAAAGTGGAATCACGTCTGGCTAATGTATTCAAGTGCTTTCAGGAAATCTCAACCAGAGTGGATAAAGGGGAACCTGTAGATGTGCTGTATTGGACTTTCAGATGGCATTTAAGAGGTACCTCACAAAAGGTTAAGTCATAACCTAACAGCCCATGGTGTTGGTAATAGTATATTGGCATGGATAGAGAATTGGTTAATGGACAGGAAACAGTGAGTGGGAATAAGGGATTCTTTTTCAGGTTGGTAACCCATGACTGGTGGGGTTCCATGGGGATCAATGCTGGGACTGCAACTGTTTACAATATTTATTAATGACGTGAAAGAAGGAAGCAACCGTACTGTGGCCAAATGCGCAGATGACAAAACAGGTGGAAAGGCAATTGTGAGAGGGATACAGACAGGTTACAGAGAGATATTGATAGATTAAGTGAGTGGGCAAAAAATTGGCAAATGAAGTAACATGTGGGAAAAAGTGAAATTGTTCATTTTGGAAGGGAGAACAGAAGAACAGCATATTATTGAAACAGAGGAAAGCTGCAAAAATCTGCAAAACAAAGTGACTCGGGGAGGGGGTGTGGTACTTGCGCACAAAACACAAAGCTAACATACAGGTGCAGTAGGCAATCAGGAAGGCTAGTGGAATATTGACACTTATTTCAAGGGGGTTGGTGTATAAGAATAGAGAAGTCTGACTGAAACTGTACAAGGTGTTGGTGAGATCACAACTGAAGTATTTTGAGCAGCTTTGGTCCCCTTATTTAAAGAAAGATATTATTTCATTGGAGGCTGTGTCTTGATTTCTGGTAGAATATCAGCCGAGCCATTTTGTGACTGAAACATTTTGATCTTCATCTTCTCTGTCTGTGTTTGGTGTCTCAGTCTCTTTTGGTGTCTCATTGTCTACCGAGTGGTTTGCTCGGTAGACAATGGCTCTTCTCTTGACCACCCCATCCAAAAAGACCTCCCATTCTCTGTCTGGAAAGAGGGATGCCGATTTCCCTTTCTGTAACATTTCAGTTTCCTAAGAGGATAGTGTGCAAGATAGTTCCTGAGTGGCAGTGGAGTGTAGCCGAGCTTTCAATATGGTGCCCACATCTTCCATGCTGCAAGGTCCCAGCAGTGGCAGGAATTCCTTGTCTCCTGCTGCATGATTGGACAAGAAAGACACTAAAGAGATGAAGTGCTGAGGTTAGCGTGAGAAAAGTCCCTGTTACCCATGATGAGACATTCCCAAAAATATCCACCACATAATGAGAAATTTCAGCCTATAGTTATAACAAATTGCATTACATAAGGTTTTTTTGATGTTTAGGGATTTTCTTCATTTGAATGTAGGTTGGGATATGCTATTCTGTATAACATGTGATACTGTTTAAACATATCCACCTTTTTTTTGAACTAGTAGGCATCAAGTAAATGCACTGTCACAGTTGTTTTAAATGAGAATCAGCACAATGAAGTTCCAGACCATAGCGTCACTCAGCATGGGATTAATACATCAACCCCCTTGCTTTCAATTCATCACCAGTGTTTCTTACTTACATGTAGACTTCAGTTCAAAGCCCATAAAACGGTTATTTACAGGGCTCTTCAAAATGACTAGTGGATTTTACAGCTACCTCTAGTTAAGATAAACTGTAATTTGACCTTTAAAACTAGACTTGAAAGTTAGACTGTGGGTTTATAAACATTACAATATCAATCAGGTCAGATTCTGACTGCAATTAAACTCAAAGGATAACATCATCGGTGGAGTTTTCCTGTGATACATCCAGTGTAAAGAGAGTTTAGAAAGTAAATTATTTTTGTTGTTCGACAACTGGTTTATCTTCTAAATGTATTTTCCTGGAGTCTGGATGTCCTATATAAGAGGACTGTCCACTCGACAATGGCTCAGCAAATTTATAAAGTGATGTTAAGCAGGAAATTCCTGGACTTGAATCCAAGGCTTCGCTGAATCAGCAGATCGCTGGGCTAACAGTTGGCACCAATGCTTTTGAATCACTGAAAGGGGATAATGAATCGGGGCTACTGTTCAAGGTTGTTGTTGATCACTGAAAGTGAGATTGTATGAATATCAGACAGAAAACCTGATAGTGACAGATGATCAAGTTTAATGCCATTCACTGCTGATGTCATTTTCAACAATGGACTACAGAGATCTCAATGCTTCTAGAACTGTATATCGATGAACAGTCACTGTTTGTGAGTTTAAAACAACAAAGAAGAATCGAGAAAGGAAAAATTGGAATAAAATGAAAGTCCATTCCAAATTGTGCATGATGCATAAGATCAGTAATGGTGAATCATATTGTTTAGTAATGTAGATAAGAACTTTGTTTCAAGATAAACTTATCTAAATGGCCAGAAAATCTTTTAATATAAAGGCAGACCGACAATTTTCATTACTGCTTACATATCCACCCTTTAAATAAATGAACTCTTGTCATACTCAACTATCGGCATAATCTACCATGTTAGATGAAAGGTGCACGGTTTGTACAGATTTCTTTTTCATAGAATTTGGATTTCAAACAAGTGAAATATGGCTGTGGCTTATTTTTGTGAAGGGGTTTTAAAGTTAATAAGTCAATCTTTTAGAAACCACGATTTTAAACAAATATATATCAGGGAGCAGGTGAGGGTAAGGACCCCTGAAGTATTAATGGATGTTAGTTCATATGTTGGGAGTTTATGACAGAAGGGAGAGAACATTAAGCCATCAGCTGTAGTGGAATCCAGGGTGAACACGTCTTTTAAAAAAAAAAGTTAATAAGCTTGTGGGTTTAGTTCAAAGGAGCAGAAACAGAAGTTGCTGGAAAAGCTCAGCAGGTCAGGCAGCATCTGTGGAGAGAAATCAGATTTAATGTTTCAAGCCCAGTGACCCTTCATCAGAACCCTCAGTTCAAAGGAGACCTGACTGTGGTCAGATGCAAGCACAGTCTTTCCCAGGAGATTGTTTAGAGCTGTTAAGGGAATAAGTTATATCAGTGAGAAAAAGTGTAGCCTGTGAAGCCTCCAGACTGGGGTGTTTGGCTAGAATTCTACAATAAACTGAGAAAGTCTAAGATCTCAGTTATGTGACTGATAAAGGGAAAAGGCCTCAAAGCTCACAAGACAGGAACTGAGATAAAGCAGTTAACTCAAGTGACAGTTTTGATAGGGAAGAATATTTCTCCAGATTGCAATTTGTTGACAAAAATGATAGTATTGGGAAGTAGATGGATTTTATTCAGCTCTGTTTTTCAGACTGTTGGTTTAGTTTATTTTATTTTTTATTTCTTTTGCATAATATTCTTTGTGTTAACCAAATCTGCAGCTTCATAGGCCTATGTTTCAGTGAAAGCCCATCACATTAAACAAAATATGATCTATCAAGCCAGATTTCATTCTGGGATCTGATTTGAAAATAACATCATAATGTGTGCCACGTCCAACAATGATACAAATGGATTATCCAGCATCCAAGAGGTCAAAGAAAAGTCACCAAGTTTATTAAGTTTCAATAATATAAGACAAAGAACTGCAGATGCCAGACATCTAAAACAAAACAACAAATTGCTGGGAAAACTCAGCAGGTCCGACAGCATCTGTGGGGAGAAAGCAGAGTTAATGTTTCGAGACTGGTGACTCTGATGAAGTCAGAAGAGTTTCATTCGACTTGGAATGTTAATTGTTTTCTTCCCACAGATGCTGCCTGACCTGCTCGGTTTCACCAGCAATTTCTGTTTTTGTTAATTAAGTTTCAACGCTCTGACTGAAAGATGTAATTCCTAGTTCAATTAGTTTACAGATTACAGGGCAGACTATTCAGTCCTAGCAGTGACTGAGTGCTAGTCTGCTGGTGACTCTGCACAATCATCTCTATTCAGATAATAAACCAACACCCTCTTAAATGTCCCAGTTGAAACGGTCTCTGTCACATTCTCGAGCAGCATGATCTGGCTCAGTGGTTAGCACTGCTGCCTCACAGCACCAGCGACCTGGTTTGATTCCAGCCTCAGGTGACTGCCTGAGGGGAGTTTACACATTCTCCCAGTGTCTGCATGGGTTTCCTCCCACAAAGATATGCAGGTGAGTTGGATTGGCCATGCTAAATTGTCCAGGCATGTGTGGGCCAGGTGGATTAGCCCCATGAAAAGGCAGGGTTACAGGGATAGAGTAGGGGGTGGGTCTGGATGGGACGTTCTTCGGAGGGTTGGTGTGGATTCAGTGGGCTGAATGGCCCACTTCTACCCTGTAGGAATTCTAATGATTCTACGAAACTAAATCTTAACAGCTTGCTGCCTGAACAGGTTTTGCCACATCTTTCTGTTGTTTAATTTGCCAATTATCTCTTGCGTTTCTATGAATGGCAGGAGCTTTTCCCTGCCTAATCTGTTCAAATCCCTCATGATTTTAGGAATGATATTCCTACACAAGATAGGATTTGAGAATGAAATTCAAAGTGTCAGTAATTAAGGCCATACATCTGTAGTGCAGTTAATAATTAGGAAATTATATTCCAAATTTAGAAAGCAATCACATTACTAAATATTCCTTGCAGTTGGTAATTAGGGGCTCATAGTCCAAGTGGAATTCATAATTAGGAGATGCCATTCCAAACACATTTATTAACTTGAAGATGAAATCCCAAGGGCATTGGTAATGAAGCTATTAAGTTTCTCCGCAGCTACTGATCAAGGGTCAAAATCCCCAGTACAGTTACCAATTAGGGAATGGTAAATTTTTGATACAGTTACCTGTTATGGTATTAATTTCCTAGTCAGTGTGGTAACTAATGGATAATATTTCTGGTACAGGCAGTAATTAGAATCTATTTATTGTACAGCAATTAGGAACTAGGGGATAATATTCTTTTTGCAATTAGTTTGAGGGTCTAATTGTTAATGTAGTTAGTGATTAGCAGATAAGGAAAAGGAAAATTGCAAAGCTGTCCTGAATAAATGTTGTTTTAAGGTTTTACACGAACTACACCAACAGAATCATCCACATAATGCAGAATGTTAAGAAAGATGGAATTGAAGAGTGTAAACTTCAATAGGAGGGTCCTGTTTCAACCATCTTTTTAATCTTCCATTCTATTTGTCACAACTAAACAGCGTAATAAGCATGGGAGATAACAAGGTGTGGAGCTGGATGAACACAGCAGGCCAAGCAGCATCATAGGAGCAGGAAAGCTTAACT
>JAHRHZ010000273.1:4958960-4977949 GCA_024137785.1 Ginglymostoma cirratum | reverse complement strand
CCTTCCTGCTCCTCTGATGCTGCTTGGCCTGCTGTGTTCATCCAGCTCTGCATCTTTTAATCGTTTCTTAAAGCAAGCTCATCCAACTAGTAGCTGAGACAGTTGCTTAGAAAGTCGTAAATTAATTTCCCCAACTAGTGCTGCATTAATTAATTGAACTCGAGATGGCTTTGAGATGTTGTTGTTTGCTTTGGTGCCTCTTACTGGAGAAGACGTACTTATATTTCTATCTACTGACCATTAATTGATGTATACAAGAGGGTGAAGAAAGATGACACCTGATTTCAAGATAACAAGGTGTGGAGCTGGATGAACACAGCAGGCCAAACAGCATTATAGGAGCAGGAAAGCTTGACGTTTCGGGCCGAGACCCTTCATCAGAAATGGGGGAGGGGAAGGGAAGAGGGTTCTGAAATAAATAGGGAGAGAGGGGGTGGCGGATAGAAGATGGATAGAGGAGAGGAGACAGACAAGTCAAAGAGGCGGGGATGGAGCCAGTAAAGGTAAGTATAGGTGGGGAGGTAGGGAGGAGATAGGTCAGTCCAGGGAGGACGGACAGGTCAAGGGGGCGGGATGAGGTTAGTAGATAGGAGATGGGGGTGCGGCTTGAGGTAGGAGGAGGGGATAGGTGAGAGGAAGAACAGGTTAGGGAGGCGGGGACGAGCTGGACTGGTTTTGGGATGCGGTTGGGGGAGGGGAGATTTTGAAGCTTGTGAAATCCACCTTGATACCATTGGGCTGCAGGGTTCCCAGGCTGAATATGATTTGGTGTTCCTGCAGCCTTCGGGTGGCATCATTGTGGCACTGCAGGAGGCCCAGGATGGACATGTCGTCTGCGGAATGGGAGGGGGAGTTGAAATGGTTCGCAACTGGGAGGTGCAGTTGTTTCGTGCGAACCGAGCGTAGGTGTTCTGCAAAGTGGTCCCCAAGCTTCGGCTTGGTTTCCCCGATGTAGAGGAGTGCAATTGTTTGTTGCGAACACCTGCGCTCGGTTCGCACTAAACAACTGCACCTCCCGGTCGCAAACCATTTCAATTCCCCCTCCCATTCCTCAGACGACATGTCCATCCTGGGCCTCCTGCAGTGCCACAACGATGCCACCCGAAGGCTGCAGGAACAGCAACTCATATTCAGCCTGGGAACCCTGCAGCCCAATGGTATCAATGTGGATTTCACAAGCTTCAAAATCTCCCCTCCCCCAACCGCATCCCAAAACCAGCCCAGCTCATCTCCGCCTCCCTAACCTGTTCTTCCTCTCATCTATCCCCTCCTCCCACCTCAAGCCACACCCCCATCTCCTATCAACTAACCTCATCCCGTCCCCTTCACCTGTCCGTCCACCCTGGACTGACCTATCTCCTCCCTACCCCCCCACCTCCACTCACCTTTACTGGCTCCATCCCCACCTCTTTGACTTGTCTGTCTTCTCTCCACCTATCCTCATCCATCCATTTTCTATCCGCCTCCCCCTCTCTCCCTATTTATTTCAGAACCCTCTTCCCCTCCCCCATTTCTGACAAAGGGTCTAGGCCCGAAACGTCAAGCTTTCCTGCTCGGCCTCCTGTGTTCATCCAGCTCCACACCTTGTTATCTTGGATCCTCCAGCATCTGCAGTTCCTATTATCTCTGACACCTGATTTCGCCCACTTATCGAAGTTGCTGGAAAAGCTCAGCAGGTCTGGCAGTATCTGAGAAGAAAAATTGGAGTTAACATTTCAGTGACCCCTCCTCAGAGCTAATGGTGGCTAGGAAAATGTCTGTTTATATGCAGAAAATAGGGTGGCGGGGAGGAGCTAAGGAGTAAATAATAGGTAGGGTTAGAGCCCAAACGGAGAAAAGAACTGTTGGATAGACGAAGAAGTTGATAACGATCTGGCTAGGTGGGTGAATAGCTGTTAATGAGGATTGTTAGTAGCTAACAATAGTTAAATGACAGTCACTAACTTAGAAGCACAGAAAACAAATGGAAATGGACCATTCAGCCCTTCTAGCCTGTTCCATTATTAAATATGATCATGGGTGATCATCTAACTCTATTACCTAGTCTGACTTTTGCTCCATACCCTTTATTCCCTTTAACCCTAAATACTATATGTAACTCCTTCTTGAAAACATTCAATGTTTTGGCCTCAACTGCTTTCTGCGGCAGAGATTTCAACAGGCTCACTGCTCTCTGGATAAAGAAAATTTTCCTCATTTCAATTCTAAATAGCCTACCCTGTGTCTTTTATACAGTGACTCCAGCTTCTGGACTCCCTGGTCATTGGGAACATCCTTCCTGCATTTAACCTGTTTATCCTGGTAAACTTTATAGGTCATCCATGACTCATAACCATATACATTAGGTATCAGATAGCAGAACACCATTTCTGAAGAAGGGTCCTGACCCGAAACGTCAGCTTTCCTGCTCCTCTGATGCTGCCTGGCTAGCTGTGTTCTTCCAGCTCCATACTGTATTGTCTCAGACTCCAGCATCGGCAGTTCTTACTATCTCTCACCACAGATGTCAACTGCTTCAGGGGAGGAGATGGAAACGGGAATGAAGAAAAAAAAGACATAAAGAACAGAAAATGCTGTGCAAATAATTCACCTGCGATATAGAATCATAGAGTAATACAGCATGGAAACAGGCCATTCAGCCCAAACTGCTCCATGCTGACCATGGTGTCCACGCAGCTAATTCCAATTGCCCTCATTTGGTCCATATCCCCCCAAACCCTTTCCATCCATGTACCCATCTATATGCTTTTTAAATGTTGCTATTGTACCTGCCTCAACTACCTTCTCTGGCAGCCCATTCCATATACACATCACTCTGTGTGAATAAGTTGCCCCTCAGGTCCTTTTTAAATCTTTCCCCTCTCACCTTAAACCTATGCCCTCTAGTTTTCAATTACCCATCCCTGGGAAAAAGACTATATGCATTCATCCTATTATGCCCCTTATGCTTTTATGCTCTTCAATAAGGTCACCCCTCATTCTCCTACATTCCAACGAATAAAGTCCTATCCTGGCCAATCTCTCCCTATAACTCAGGCCTACTAGTACTGGCAACACTCTCGTAAATCTTCTTCGCACACTTTCCAATTTAACTATGTCTTTCCTGTAACAGGTGACCAAAACTGTACACAGTACTCCAAATGCAGCCTCATAATGACTTGTACATCCCATTAGGATATGCAGTTGCATTGGTGCAGAACTAAAACCGTCAGCATCCTAGGATTACCACTGAACAGAAACTGGATCGACCATACATATGTTGCGGCTACAACAGTAGATCATAGACTGGGAATTATGCAGCAAGTAACTCACCTACTGACTCCCCAAGACTGTCCATCCATTTACAAGGCACAAGTCAGGAGTGTAATGGAATACTCCTCGCTAGCCTAGATGAAAGCAGCTCCAAGAGCAGTCAAGAAGCTTAGCACCATCCAGGGCAAAGTAGGCCACTTCACTGAACTGCATCCATCACCAGTGGAACAGTGTGGAGAATATCTATATGACGCACAGCAGCAACTCATCAAGGGTCCTTCCACAGCACCTTGCAAATCTGTAACCAGTACCATCTAGAAGGACAAGGGTAGCAGATACATGGGAACCCCACCATCTACAAGTTCCCCTCCAAGCCACTCACCATCCTGACTTGGAAATAGATTCCCATTCCTTCAGTGTTGCTGGGTCAAAATTCTGGAACTCCTTTCTAACAGCATGGTGGGGGTCCACCTACAGCACACAGACTGCACAGTTCAGGAGGATAGCTCACCTGCATCTTCTCAAAGGCAATTAGTGTTGTGCAATAAAATATTGGCCCAGCCAACGACACCCATTTCCCCAGAGAGAATTAAAGAAAAACTGCACTCCTTTCTCCAAAACATATCCACTCCTGGTAAAACTGATACTGGGTCTAGCCAAATAAACGTGCAATGCCTTCTCTGGACAGATATGGGTTTTTTGTAGTAGTGAGCGAACAAATCAAGAGGTTAGTAGTTCAAATTCCCACCATGACAAATTTATGAAGCTGAATTCAATAAGATCTGACAATTTATGGATTAAAACCCAATAATTAAAATGACTGTGAAAGATGCCAGGTTATTTTTTCAACTTGAATCAATCATCTGCTATCTACCTGCCCATTCTATCCTACAGATTAAAGGAAAGACTTGCATTTTTATAAACTGGATCAGGGTGTCCCTACGTTACAGCCTCTTCTCAAGTGTGGTCCCTGTTGCATTGTAGGAAATACAGCAGCTAATTTGTGCACATTTAAATTCGACTAAAACCGCAATGTGATAATGGTCAGGTAATGAGTGTTTGGGTTGGGATGAATCTTCGTCAGGAACCGGGGAGAGTTCTGCTCTTTGAAATTGTACCACAGGATGTTTTGCATCCTGCTGGAATGTTAGACAGGGCCTTAGTTTAACAGCCCATCCACGAGCACCTCCGATTAATGCAACGCTCTCTCAATGCTGCATGGAGCGCTGGTCTGGATTTTACACTCAATTCTCTGGAGTGGAACCTGAATCTTCATCTTTATGCTCAGCGGAGACAGTGCTACCGTGGCTGTCACCTACAAATACAGTTCATCAGACTCTCCCTGGGGAGTGAGAAGCAACTGTAGGAACTGTGCAGTTATACTGGAAAACAAGACCCATCATCAACTCCTCAAAAAAAAAACAAGGGATGCACAATAAACATGGCCTCATCAACATTGCCTCCAAACTGACAGTCAGTATATAGCTGCAACAAAATATAACATTAGGCTTTGTGTTTTTATTTGGAACATGACTGGCTGATAAGCTGGGCTCTTCTACACTGTTGCCGTTTTATGGACCTTGAATTGAAGGCAATAAGGTTACAAGAAAAAACAACAAAAAAACGAAACAAGGTCAGTCATTCTGCTATCAGTAAGTCAGTCCTGGATAGTTTGTCTTTCTGCTTATTCATCATCTCATGCGTCTTCTCAATGGATTGGAGGTGAATTCTGTGTACCACATCAGGCCAAAAGAACTGCCCTTAATATGTGATAACAAGGTGTAGAGCTGGATGAACACAGCAGGCCAAGCAGCATCAGAGGAGCAGGAAGGCTGACGTTTCGGGCCTAGACCCTTCTTCAGAAGACCCTTTTTTCCGAAGAAGGGTCTAGGCCCAAAACATCAGCCTTCCTGCTCCTCTGATGCTGCTTGGTCTGCTGTGTTCATCCAGCTCTGCACCTTGTTATCTCAGATTCTCCAGCGTCTGCAGTTCCTACTATCTCTGCCCTTAATATGTGATCATTGACAGTGCATGACAGCAAGCTATTCAAATGCTCCAGTTCATCGTTATTTTGTACAATCCTGTGCTCAGGTTTTAGAGTAGATCTGTAGCTCGGGTTGTGGGTGTGGAGGTTGGTTGGCTCACCGAGCTGGTTTGTTGTTCTGCAGACGTTTTGTTACCGTGCTTGGTAACATCCTCAGTGCAGCCTCTGATGAAGCGTCGGTGTGTTTTCCCGCCTGGTTTTTAAACTCTGGAGTCTGTGCTCAAATGCTGCATGTGCATTTTCATTTCATTGAGTACCCAACACAAGCAGGAACTGCAAGTAGTCGTTCTAGCCTCTCTGGTTCACGTGTGCCGAAGCTAGTTTATGTGCACCATTTTCCCTGGGTAGCTCTGTATCACACGAAAGGATACATTAACTGCTCAGTCAGTGAAGATTTGAATGTTTATGCTGCAGATTAATAATTAATATCTGACCCATCTACATTCAACCTATCAGCATTTAAACAATTGATTCTGCATATTATTTCTGCATGATGAAAGCCATATCACCATCATTGATTTGGTTTTTTCTATCACTGAAATCACCAGTTTATATCAATATAGACAGAGTACTTCAAAGCTACTTTTTAACTAGCACAACTTCCAAATCTATCACTCACACAACTGTGTAAGCTCATGTACACTCACAACCTGTCATCACTCTTTAACTAAACCACAATTTTCACAAAGTTATCAGCACTGCAAATGTCTTTTTCCACCAATCTACAGCACTTCATGGATTAGAACAGTTAGGTGCCTGCTTTTGACTGGCGCAGACTCAATGGGCCGAAGGGCATTTTTCTGTGCTATAGACTTCCAAGATTACATGACTGTGGGTGCAAACCCCATCAGAGACCATTGGTGAGGGCATCAGCATGCCTGTTGGGAAATTGCACCAAACGTCTATCAGCTCCAGTCTGTATGTTCTGTTAACCTGGCCTGGCTGAACACATGTATTAAGCAGCATGTCAAAGGAACTACCAACTACTTTGCAGGTCCGTGGTTGATTGCTTTCTATTGGATTTTGTTAAGATTGTCAAAGTCTTTGGTACTTTTTAGAGTTGTTTTCAATTCAGATCCTTGGGACTAGACTCCTGGAACAGATCGTCTCATAGTCATATGGTTCCATCACTGTCACAAAGTCTGTCTAGACAATGTTCTGGCTTCCTATGGACAGATATGATAGTTCTTCTTCTACAGTGTTACACTGGACCATCTTACAGCACACTCTCCACCATACTGTAGCATTACTAAGTGTCTCCAGATGAGCATCACTTTTAAAATGCATTCCAGCACCTGCTTTAGCCACCACATACTCTCCTTTAAAAGATATGGATTGCTTTAAATCATGTGGGCTAGCTTTATCATACGCTAGCTTCTCACTATTGTGTACCCTCAACAGTGCACTTTGTGGTGCCTTTATCCCACAACCATTTAAATTAACAGCAGTATGTCATTTACAAGCTGTCAGCATCAGAAGCAACTGGTACTGGATAATTCTGTGTCATAATAACTGTTCTGACGCTGTGTAAAGAACCTTAGAGCATAGAAAGAGGCCATTTGGCCCATCATGTCTGTTCCTGCACTTTGAAAGAGCTATCCAATTGATGCTGTTTCCTGCTCTTTGCCAATAGCTCCTTTTCAAGTAATTCTATAATTCTCTTTTGAAAGTTACTCCAGACTGTTTCCACCACCTTTTTATTGCTGCATAAAGTGACTTCTCATTGTCTCTCTTTTGGCAATTACCTTAAATTTGCGTACTCTCTCCCTGATTTTGCCGACAGTAGCACTAATTTCTCTTTACTCTTGTTAATTCCCTTCATGGTTTTTTTAAACACCTTTATTCAATCTCGTCTTATTTTGTTCTGCTCTATTCTGTCTTCTCCAAGGTTTCTGTACAACTAACATCCCACAGCCCAGTAACTTCCAATAAATCTCTCTGTATCTTCTGCAAAGCCTTGACATCCATCCTAAAGTTCAACAGCTAGAGCTGGACACAGTTGAGGTTTACCTAATGGTTTGCAAATGTTTACTATAACTTCAGTTCTGTACTCATGCTTCTAATTTATAAAGTCAAGGACCATGCATACTTTGATAGCAGCCTCATAAAATTTGCCTGCCAACTTCAAATGATGATGTAAGTCTACAAATATGAATTTTACCATCAGACTAATCAAATTTTTTTTTGTTTTTCCATGGGGCTTTCTTATCAGGGTTAATGCCTCTTAACTGGATATAGCTTGAGAAATATTTTTTATATATTGGGTCATAGGACATGGGCATCACTAGCTGGGCTAGCATTTCTTGCCCGTCCTTAATTGCCCTTGAGACGGTGGTAGTGAGCTGCCTTCTTAAACTACTGCAGTCCAATGCTGCAGTTTTGAGCACTGAATAGCTGGTCAATTTTAGAATCCTAGAGTTTTCAGTGATTGACAATGAATGATTTTCAAATACACATTGACTGTTCAGTCCAACTCATCCATGCCAACCAGATATCCTAAACTAATCTAGGCCCACTTGCCAGCATTTGGCCCAAATCCCTCTAAACCCTTCCTGTATGTGGAGCCACCCAGAGCCTTTTAAATTTTATAATCGTACCAACTTCTATCACCTCCTCAGTCAGCTCATTCCATACATGCACCACCCTCTGCACGAAAAGGTTGCCCCTTAGGTCCCTTTAAAATCTTTCCACTCGCACCTTACCCTGTGCCCTCTAGTTTTGCATTCCCATGCCCTGGGGAAAAGACAAAGAACAAAGAACGAAGAACGAAGAAAATTACAGCACAGGAACAGGCCCTTCGCCCCTCCCAGATCTTGGCCATTCGCCCTATCCATACCCCTCATGATTTTATAAACCTCTATAAGGTCACACCTCAGCCTCCCGTACTTCAGGGAAAATAGTCCCAGCCTATTCAGCCCCTCCTTACAGCTAAAACCCTCCAATCCTGGCATCCTTGTAAGTTTTTCTGTCCCCTATCAAGTTTCACAATATCTTCCCTATAGCAGGGAGACCAGGATTGTACACAGAATTCCAAAAGTGGCCTAACCAATGTCCTGTACAGCCACAGCATGACCTCCCATCTCCTGTACTCGATGCACTGACCAATAAAGGCAAGCAAACCAAACGTCTTTTTCACCATCCTGTCCATCTGCGACTCCACCTACAAGGAACTATGAACCTGACAATTTTCAGATTTGTGCAATGGCAGATGAGAGTCAGTTAAACAAACTCATCCTTGGAATTCTGCTGCTGCTTTTAGCCACCCCTGTTTGTTTTGTGCATCGTCTGTAAGCTTTGATCCAGTTCACCCAACACCAGTCTGTGACATCCATCAAGCAACCACGCTCAGGTCAACCTCTCATTCTGTTCCTCTCCACTTTAACCTGTAGAGCAGATTGCTGTAGCCTTTCAATTCTGACCAAATGGCTGAAATACTGATATTTTATTTTCTGGATTTTTAAGACTTTTTTCTCAAACTTTTGCAATTTCAAGTACCTCTTCCATGGTCTGATGTCTGCATATTCCTTGTGCTTGGAATATTCAAATGTGTGTACATTGATAAGCAGAATGTGAGTATATTTAATATTGACTCAACATATAAAGGGTTGTTGTAACCTTCTCTAGGAAGTGGTTACTGCTTCCAATTGTTGTGACATGAATGTTGTGTACTACTTACTAGCCCAAGCAGGTCGTGCTGCATGCAAGGTTAGACAGCTTAGTTGACTGAGAAATGGTGACTGGAACAGCATGCTGTGCAGTCATAAGCAAACAGTCTCAATGCCTGGCCTGATGATGGAATAGCTATTGTGATTATCCACTCGCACTCTGACTGAAGTTTGTTGTGAAGACTTCAGCCTTGTCTTTTACGCTCATGTATTGGATTCCATTATCATTGAGAAATATTGTACTGACACATTGGGGGTTGTGCTTAGATTAGAAACAACACAATGTACTTGCATTATAATAAATATTACAGTGTTTATTATGGTACAGTACAATGTGTGCCGGGCTTATTCTCATTTACAGTGTGTGTTTGTTCTGATGTTTACTTGCATGGTACTATTTATGTTTATGTCACTACAAATAGCAGCTATTTATATGACTTAGCCAAAAAGAAATCTAACTCAATTCCTGCCAATGATCATTAGCTCATGGCCCTTGTGCAAGTGTACCTTGTGGACATCAGGTACCAAGAGGAAAGAGCTTGCTAGTGATCTTCTCAAACCCCTGACCCAACTCATAGCTCAAATATTTATGAGCCTTCACTGTGTTACCAACAGAATGTCACTGGACTGGATCATTCCATCTGGCAACATCTTCAGCCTAAATACTTTAGGCGTTGATGTCCTCCCCCAAAATCAAAATTTTTTCTCTCCATCTCCGAATTATTGCCTGACTGTGATCTGACTTTTCATTGTTGCAATCAAGCCTTTAGCTTCATGTCTGTCACCTCTAGAGATGACATTGTGAATGTTCTCTTCCAGTTCTACATCGCCAAGCCCCATCATCTAGCAACCAGGCTTCTCACAAACAAATCTCTCTCTTTGCCTACATTGCCACTAGACTCCATGGTCTTAAATGTACCTCAAATTGATCTGACCTGAAAATCTCCGCTTTACAAAGAGAGAGGCCCTTTGATCAATCAATTCTGTGCCAGTCATCAAGCACCTATCTAGTCTAATCCCTTTTTCCAGCACTTGGCCTGTAACCTTGTTTGCTGTTTTCAGTGTTTATCTAAATAGTTCTTAAATGTTGTTAGGGTACCTTTTCCAAAATTCTTTCAGGTAGTCATGTTCCAGATAACTCCCCAACTTCTGGGTGAAAAAAATCCACAAAATCACTTGTTTGTCTCCTGCCCCTTCCCTTAAATCTATGACCCCCATTCTTCCTGTTTACTCTATCATCTGATTGAAACGTCATGACAATCTCACCTGATCTCTGTGGACCGTGGTGGAATTATTTAAATAATATTTTTTGATCTAGCTGACTTCTACCGTAAACTTTCTAATCTCTGCATGCAGTACAGCTATTTGTCTATCTTTCGTATTTTTTTTAAAAAGTTCCCCTCATGCATTCTGAGTTCTAAATGCTGGATTTCCTCTTCATACTTTATAAATGACAATACTGTACATCCTTTTATAAATAGCATTTTGGCAATTTTCTAGTAAGGAACACATTGAAGAAACCTTGCCACAAATAAATTGTTGTTTCTTCAATTCCACATCCTGCTGACCATTGTTGATATCTTCCAGCACTTAACTGCTTGTGCTGCTGACAACGACCTGTTTGAGGCTGCATCATCAACTGCTTGCACATTAACTTTTGAATTTTGCCCTGAGAACAAGGAAACTGTGAGCAGGCAAACCAGTTTTGCTCAAAAGTATATTTAAAAATTTAGAGTGATGGATGCATCGCATACTTGTGAAACAACAATGTACATGATAGATCCCTAGGCCCAACATACTAATGTCCTTTAGGGAAGGAAACTGCCATCCTTACCCAGTCTGGCCTACATGTGACTCCAGACCCACAACAATGTGGTTGACGCTGAACTGCCCTCTGGGCAATTAGGGATGGGCAATAAATGCTGCCTGGTCAGTGACGCATTCGTCCCCTTGATGAATAAAGAAAGAAAAACAGTAAACTGTAAACCCTAGAAAACATGGTCAATCCGAGCTCTGACCTGGATTCAATGCAGTGATTTGGGGAACTGTCCTGTAGATTTAACTTGTGTTAAAGGTGAAAGTTTTTTTTTTGCTATGATCCTAGACGAGGCATGAATATTTTCTGTGCAATATCTTCACATTGCTAAAGTGGGCGGGTTGATTTGGAGGGATTGGGGTTGGGGTTGGGGGGTGTGTAGTCAGGGCATCGAATTCTGGTTCAGGTGAAAACTGGGTGGCTGTGAATGTTTTGTAAAACTTGTTTGATCAGGAGATGAGTGCAGGTGGGGAGTGCAATTCTTAGGCAGACTGGCAGAACACTGAAAGAGCAGCATTCACATTCCCCCTGCGAGAACCACTTACAAAACATGATCATGCCACTTTGAACAGTTCCCCTTTCAGGATCACTAGTTATTTCACTCCACGCTCAACACTCAGCAATGCTTGAACTTTTGAGTAACATAGAGCACCAGCTGAAATATTGAAATAAGCATCAATAAATGTGGAGCTGGAAAAGCACAGCAGGTCAGACAGCATCCGAGGAAAAGGAAAGTCGATGTTTTGGGCCAAAATCCTATGGATGCTGTCTGACCTGTTGTGCTTTACCTTTAGTCATTCACAGGATGAGGGCGTCATTGGTGAGGCAGCATTTACCGCCCATCCCTAATTGCCCAGAGGACAGTTAAAAGTCAACCACATTGCTGTGGGTCTGGAGTCACATGTAGGCCAGACCAGGTAAGGATGGCAGTTTCCTTCTCTAAGGGATATCAGTGAATCAGATGGGGTTTTTCCAGCAATCAACGATGGGCTCATGGTCATCATCAGATTCTTAATTCCAGATATTTTTATTGGATTCGAATTCCACCATCCGCTGTGGCAGGATTTGAACCTGGGTCCCCAGAACATTATGTGGGTCTCTGGATTAACAGTCCAACGATAATACCACCAGGCCATTGCCTCCCCATTTACCAGCTCCACATTTATTGATTCTAGCTTCCAGCATCTACAGTCCCTACTGTCTCTAAGTTATTGAAATAAGTCTCCTGTCTATTTGGTTGGAGAGCTTCCTGTTTGTTTTATATGTTCAAAACAAAACCAAGAACCAAAATAACAAGCATGGGGCTGGATGAACACAGCAGGTCAAGCAGCATCATAGGAGTAGGATGTTCATCCAGCCCCATGCTTGTTATCTCGGATTCTCCAGCATCTGCAGTATCTTTTATCTCTAACCAAGAACCAAAAGAGATTTTTTCAATGTAGATAACTCTCCACCTCCTCTTTGCACTTTGGTCATTTGGCATTCACTAACTACTTGCACTTGGTGTCAAAAGGAGTGCTTAAGTCACCAGATCACACACCAATTGCAATTCCATTGTAAAACCTGCTGGATTCACAAAGGGTGATTTCAGGCCATCTCAGTAAAAATTGGTCAATAATGATTGAATAAAATAAATGCTAGGGTTAACAGAATAAATATAAGATCTGCCAGGATTATGGATGGTGTTTGCATATTGTGCTTCCATTGATTTTTCTATGAAAACCATAAATCATAAAACCATAAAGTGTTGGTTAAGCCACAATTGGAGCACTGCATGCAGTTCTGGTCACCACATAATGGGAAGGATGTGATTGCACTAGTGAGGGTGCAGAGGAGACTTAATAGGATACTGTCTAGGTTGGAGGGTCTAAGCTATGGGGAATGATTAGATGAACTGGAGTTGAGAGGGCAAAGGTTGAGAGGAGACCAGACAGATGAGTACAAGATTATGAAAGGCATAGATAAGGCAGATAGCTAGGCACTTTTTCCATTAGTAAAGAGGTCAATAAGCATGGGAGGAACAGATTTAAAGTAAGAGGTAGAATGCTAAGTGGAGACTCGAAGAGAAGTCTTTTCACCCAGCGGATAGTGGGTGTTTATAACTTGCGACTTGAAAGGGTGGATGAATCAGAAACTCAACATTGAAGCAGCATTTAGGTATTGACTTGCATTGCCATAACTTCCAGGGCTATGGGCCAAGAACTGGAAAATGGGATTAGTGTAGTCAGATCTTTGTTGACCAGCACAAACATGATGGGCCAAATGGCCTCATTCTGTGTTGGAAACATCTATGAGTAATCCTTGGTAGGGTTGTTTAGCAGGAACTCTATAATAAAAATATGAAATATTTCAAAGGGGTGTTATTTCCCAGAGAAAGGAAGTGCTTGGCAAACATTTTCTTTTCAGTTTGATGCTCACAATGCACCAATATGAATCCAATCAAAACACCACTGTAATAAGAGTGACACACGGTGGTTCTGGTTTTCATCCCAACCCCTAACTAAAGTCAAGGTTTCCTTGAACACTTTTATCCAAGTTGAACGTGCATCTTTTGGATGAGACACTAAACTGAGACTCCACCTGCCCCCTTAGGCAGGTGTACCCAGCTCCCACTGCACTACATTGAAGAAAAGCTGGGTAATTCTCTGAAATGGCCTGGTCAATATTTCTTCCCCAGTCAAGATAAGTGAAAAAAACAAGAGATTAATTGGTTATTAGGCCAGTCCTTGCTGTGGGGCATAAACTGACTACAGCATTGCTCATACAGAAGTCACATCAATCACGATTTTCTGTTAGGAGAGGGCTGCATTGCTGAACGTTTTCTTCAAACTCAATCCCACTTCATTTAGATATAAATGCTCTGAAGAAGATACCATATCCAGTTATAAAACACACTCCAACAAAGACATGTTCTTGTGGGACATTCCCTTATCAAGGTTTTAAATAAAATGTTCATCAATTTAAAATAACTGGACATTTAAGGAAGCTTTGGCCAGACAGGACGATTTCAACTGACGAGATTTTCTGCTTCAGTGTTAGCAAAGGACTCTGCAGATAACTTAGCTCCGGTTGCATTGTTTAAACAAGCGGATCAGAGATGAGGTGACCTTTAACTCTCAACGCTGGTCCCCAGACAACACCTGAAAGCAGTAAAACATTTGTGGAAGAAACCGCAATTTTCCTTCAATTATCAGGCTGCAAAGTCAGAAACAAGGCAACACCGCGGTCTCAGTGAGGAGACCAGTCTGCTGAGAGTTTGGGCTGACAGAGAGCAGGGGGCTGGTTAGGCATTTCATCCTGAGTACCTTAACCACAGGACACTTACCAACTCTGCTCGAACATACTCATTACTATGTACAGCAATTAGATACACAGCGCCCCTACAATATTAGCACAGCTTTCGCCAGCACTCGAGTTGAAAAGAGTTTTCTCGATGCTACTCGATTAAAAATTGCACAAAGCCCAGCGCGTTCACAGTGTTTCCGATTTAATGTTGGACCAGCTTCCTAATCCAATTAAAATAGTTGCTGACAGTCAGACAAATGCTCCGCGTTTCGCCGAAGGTTGAGTTAATCACCTACTTACCCACACAGCACAGTGTTGGTGAATACTGCTTCTGCACGGGACGGAGCTGAATGAGTTGGCTGTGTTTGCCTGGGTGGTTGTATCCTGTCTGACCAGGAGACCCTGGGATTTGTATGCGTATGAGTGAGAGAGGTCAGACTGCGATGTTGAGAGTCTGAACCACTTTCCAGCAGTGCCAGACCTCGGCAAGCTCACAGAATAGCCTTCAGCACAGAAAGATAACACAATCCAACTTTATGGCCGAAGAACAGGTAAAACTCGAACGATGGTGACTAATTGTAAGTGGTGACTTACGAACTTTTCACTGTACTCATTTGAGTACATATGACAATAAAGCCAATTCAATTCAGTAATTTCTGTGGTGTTATCTTAAGACACTGGCCAGAAAGCTACTACAGATGAACCAATGTGGTGAACCAGAAGGACGTTATTATTGTCCTGCTTTCAGGATTCACTGAAAATTGTTCAAAAACCTCATGCAGTGAGTTGAATCACAATTCTCCCTTTGGATGTCTCCAATCAGCTTCTCTTCCTGGCATTCTCCATGTCACCACAGAACAGCCAAAACTCATGGCACAGAGTCAGCGCTCCATCTCCTGCTTTGGGTGTGGCCACTGCCTTCACTTTCCCTGGTTTCAAGGTGTGAAAATAAAGTGAGGTTGCCAACTCTCTTCAATCACTGTCCAGGGCATTTTTGTGATCAGCAAGTTCTTTTGTGATGCCCCTCGTGGTCAAAGAGTCCAGGGCTCAAATAAGGAGGATTGGCTATTTCAGCAAGCTTATTGAGGGTGGCAACATGATAAATCCTAAAGTCAGCCACCAGTAGCGGTCAGGCAGGAATAAAGTACTGAGTTGGATGATTAGCAATGGTCATACCAAATGGCAGAGCCAACTGAAAAGACCGAATGATCTCCTGCTTCTACTTTCTATATTTCAGTCAAAGTTCCTGCCATTTTGATTTAAAGGTTCCTAATAATGCAGAATCAGATAATAAAAGAAAGAAAAACACTAAGCAATTTTGCTTTAGAGATAGTAGGAACTGCAGATGCTGGAGAATCTGAGATAACAAGGTGTGGGGCTGGATGAACACAGCAGGCCAAGCAGCATCATAGGAGCAGGAAAGCTGATGTTTCGGGCACAGACCCTTCTTCAGAAATGGGGGAGGGGAAGGGGTTCTGAAATAAGTAGGGAGAGAGGAGGAGGTGGATCCACTGAGGTTGTTAGGACCTGCAGTTCCTGCTATCTCTGAAACAATTTTAACCCCACTGTGAAGCCTCTTCTAAGGATGCCTACCCTGAAGAAGTTACCCTCCTCCCTCCAGAAAAACCTCAGTGGATCCGCCTCCCACTCTTTCCCTATTTATTTCAGAACCCCCTTCCCCTCCCCCATTTCTGAAGAAGGGTTTAGACCTGAAACGTCAGCTTTCCTGCTCCTCTGATGCTGCTTGGCCTGCTGTGTTCATCCAGCTCTACACCTTGTTATCTAAGCAATTTTGTGTTCTATTCCTCAATTACCATGTAGTCACCAAATTACCTAGCTCATTTCACCTTATCTGATTGTTATACAGTCATTTGAGTCTTGTTACCTTTAGTGGTGCCTCCACATTGTGGGGATTTTGAATGCTTTCAGATGCTTTGAATAGGATTTTACCTGAGCTATAAAACAATACGTTCAGCAGCTTCTCAAATTCCAGCTTGCAGACTAACTCATTCCAGTTTGGTTGAACCTACTGTCTAATCCTCTAACCACAAAATAAATTTACTTTTCTCTATCTACACTGTCAGCAATGTCCTAGTTAAGTTTATCACAGTGATTGGCTGATTACACTAAACCCAGTCTGATGGGATTTATATGAATGGCCCAGCTCTAATTAAAATACCCCAACAGTTTAACAGAGTCTAACACATTGTTTTTACTTTGCACTTCACATTTCCTGAACATGCCAGCTCTTTCTATGAGGACAGTACCAACTGTCCTATGATTCTTTACCAGAGTTCCCGTTATTGCCACAAAAATAGAAGTTGCTGGAAAAGCTCAGCAGGTCTGGCAGCATCTATGAAGAGTTTCGGGTCCAGTGAATGTTCCTCAGAACTCATTTTGCCATCTCACTAGGTTATATGATCAAAATAGGTGTCACAATTTGAGCTAAATTCCTCCTTTGTTATAACAGGTACATCTTCAAGTAAAGGTCATTAGTTCTCGATGGAGTGTGTGAACTCTGAATAATTTTGTTTCTCTTCCTTGGATAGTTCAGCAAGTTATAAAACTGATGCAGCTCAGCATCAGCCACTATTGTTCACTGAGGCAATATGCTTCAAGTAATATTGATCTCGCTTTGCAACTGTAACCTTGTACACCTCGCTCTGTCTAAGCACCCTATGATTGCCTGTCCTTGTTTGCTATGATCTGCTTGTGCTGCTCACAAAACAAAATTTTTCACTGTACTTAGGTACATGGGACAACAATAAATCAAATCAAAAGTATTCTTACATGCCTGTTGTAGTTTTGGAGATTTGGAGGCTTCGATATTCTTTCCATCTCATAGCCTACGCAGAAATTTCTCCCACTCTTAGCTGTCTGCTGTTGGTATATGTTGATTAATTTGAAGGTTGATAATCAAGCTGTCTGGTTATTTTATAAATGCACTTCCTGTAGCCATCAAGTTCTGGAGTAAGACTTGAACTCTAGGCAGTGGTACAACCTATTACACCACAAGCAGATAGTAGGAACTGCCGATGCTGGAATCTGAGATAACACAGTGTGGAGCTGGATGAACACAGCAGGCCAGGCAGCATCAGAGGAGCAGGAAAGCTGACGTTTTGGGTCATGACCCTTCTTCAGAAATGGGGGAGGGGGAAGGGGCTCTGAAATAAATAGAAAGAGTGGGAGGCGGTGATAGAAGGTGGATCGAGGAGCAGATAGGTGGAAAGAAGACAGACAGGTCAAGGAGGCAGGGATGAATCTAATAAAGGTGACTGTAGGTAGGGAGTTGGGATGGGGGTTGGTCAATGAGGAGGGAGGGATGGGTAGGTGGGAGGGAAGATGGACAGGTCAAGGAGGCGCGGATGAGGCTAATAGTTTGTCACAAACCGAGTGTAGGTACTTCACAAGGCGGTCGCCGAGCCGCTGCTTGGTTTCTATTACACCACGAGACCTTTAGCAATATTAATCAGAGCCTTCAATGTAGACAGACCTCATGGAAGCATCGTCACAAAACTGGACAGTAGGCCAAACAAATATTTCTTTTCTGGGCATTTAAAAAGGAATGACAGGTGAGAGGGTCTTCTTGAGGTTCCTCTTGAGGTTGTGATGGTGGCCTGCGTTTGTGTACTGTTGCAGCTTGTGATAAATGTGAATCTAACTTTGCTTTTTAGGTAGGGGAGCTTCAGGATATTGATCCAATGATGGTGAATGAATGATGATTAAAAAGTACTAGTCAGGATGGGTTAGGACTTGAAGGGGCCCTTGGAGGTAGAAATGTTCCTATATACCCATTACCCTTGATCAAAGTTGTGCATTTGAAACATGAAGTCATGGCGATTTGCTTTAGTGCATCTTCTAGATAATGCATACTGCAGCAATACTGCACTGTCAGTGGGGACAGACCAATTTTTCAGCCAGTGGATTGCTTGCTGATCATGTGGAATGCTTTGTCCTGAATGGAATGGAGAGGGAATTTTTGCCTGGGTGGTTGTAAACTCATTTATTACTCAAAACATTAGCTGGAAGGAAGGTGCACTCACTTGGCTTGTTGTCCTACAAATTAGGGATACAAAACTAGTTCTTGCAAGAAGCACATGTGTGTGAGAACTTCAACTCAGGATAAAGCCAGGATTCTTCACTGACAGGGCTGAAGCCAGGGCTAATTGCTGTGTAGATATAGGAACTGTGGAGCAGCACCCCAGCATAATACATTTACTCTCCTAGAGGGAATAGATAAAGACAGAAAAATCAAATACACACACACACAAAAACTAAACACGGGATAACAAGCATGGGGCTGGATGAACACAGCAGGTCAAGCAGCATCGTAGGAGCAGGAAAACTTGACGTTTCGGGCCTAAACCCTTCATCAGAAATGGGGGAGGGGAAGAGGGTTCTGAAATAAATAGGGAGAGAGGGGGAGGTGGATAGAAGATGGATAGAGGAGAGGATAGGTGGAGAGGAGACAGACAAGTCGAAGAGGCGGGAATGGAGCCAGTAAAGGTGAGTGTAGGTAGCGGGGTAGGGAGGAGATAGGTCAGTCCAGGGAGGACAGACAGGTCAAGGGGGCGGGATGATGTTAGTAGATAGGAGATGGCGGTGTGGCTTGGGGTGAGAGGAAAAACAGGTTCGGGAGGTGGAGATGAGCTGGGCTGGTTTTGGGATGCGGTTGGGGGAGGGGAGATTTTGAAGCTTGTGAAATCCACATTGATGCCATTGGGCTGCAGGGTTCCCAGGCTGAATATGATTTGCTGTTCCTGCAGCCTTCGGGTGGCATCACTGTGGCATTGCAGGAGGCCAAGGATGGACATGTCATCTGAGGAATGGGAGGGGGAGTTGAAATGGTTCGCGACTGGGAGGTGCAGTTGTTTGTTGCAAACTGAGCGCAGGTGTTCTGCAAAGCGGTCCCCAAGCCTCCGCTTGG